>PVKA01019497.1:0-41969 GCA_004027165.1 Ctenomys sociabilis | reverse complement strand
CACTTGAACATATACTCACAAGTGAAATAAACCAGACACACATGTGCAAATATCATATAATCCCCCTAGTATAAGAACTCAAAGAAGAAATACAAATAGAAATGTGCAACACCAACTAAAAAGAATTTAGTCAGATGGCTAGGGCAAACTGAATGGCATATGCTGCAGGGTACTAATCATCTTTTCTTCTGGATGGTTAACAACCTAAGTTCACACATCAAAACTGGAGAAATAGAAGGGCCACAAGATCAGCCAGCATTTTGGCCCTAGCCTTTCAAGGTAGGCGAAGACTCAGGACATAGGTGAACCTGTACTCTAACATCATGATACTCGGTTGAGCTTCAAATTTTCTGATCAAGGAGATTATGGAACCACAGAGGAAAGAGATTGATGATCTATGGTTTGCCTGGGGAGAGTTACATGGAAAGAAAATTTTCTCTCAGGCTCTCACAGAGAGCAAACTGGTCAAGCACTGGCCATGATTCATCTACATGGCTGACCCAGACAAAAGATCTACAGAGTAAGGTACAGGATTACAAGATAAACCCTGAGGGGACTTCACGGACCTCATCAGAAACAAAAGCTACATCTTTTGTATATAGGTCTTGCTCTATCTCGGTCTTAACCATCCAGCAGAAAAGTATAAAAATGAAGTATACATCGCAGGGCCATAATAATAAGTTGAGCTGTAAATGGCTATAGTCAACAACTTCTTCAGATAACTCACTATTGTTGTGGAATGCTGAACTGTGTTGGATTGTGTCATCGAGTTCAGTCACCTAAATTGGTTGAATGACAAAGGAGTGCTCATCTTTGACAGGTGTAGACAAAGGAAGGGATATAGAAAGGAAGAATCATGATGTGTGTGTATGGACAGTACAGTTGGGATAGATAACGCTGTGCTTCTACATAATTCTATGAGAGGCAAGATTTGCACTAACGGTGTTTAGACAGGATATTCAGTTGGCTTCTAGTACTATGGACAACCACTAGGAAAATAACAAGTTAGAAAGTATTAATTATTGAATCTGTGATATAATTGAGGTATAAAAAAATAAGATAAGTAAACAGCTACACTCTCTTAATTCACTGATTAGAGACATCTGCTATAATAATGTCTGTAAGTATAATATCATGTATGCACCTTGTACGATACCAAAACATTATGAAAACAATTTTCAATGTATTAATTTATCGTATCCGTCCTGTTAATGTGTCTTGGAAAAGTCTCATTGCTCTTTGTTCTTCAATAAAATAAATAAATACCTGAAAGTAATTGGAGTCTGAGTTCAAATGTTGGCTTCATGGAAAGCCTTGCTCTACATTTCAATTCAGTGTGTGGTCTTGCTCTAGACACTCCTGATCCACCCACAAGATGGTGACCTACTATGATGAGTAAGCTTACCTGTCATCTGGGTTGGCTTGGGGGCTGCCTATGAAACTCTTATAGCCCACATCTAGATGTGCCTGGTGGGTGATGGAGCCATGACCTTGTGGTCTAGATCTGTTCCCTGGGCCCTTCCTCTCTAATGTTTTTCCACTGCTTTATTTCTTGGTCACCATGAATTGAGTAGCTTTGCTCCACCATGCCTTTACACCATGTTTTTTCCTCAGAGCCAGCAAATCATTAACTGAGACCTCTGAAACCATGAGCAAAACTAAACCTCCCCTCCTTTAAGTGAGTATGTAGGGGAGTTTGCCCCAGTATTAGCAAGCTGACCAAAAAATAGTTTCCTCCCAAGAAATGTTAAAAAGAAATCACTATCCAAAGCTAGAAGAAGTTTCTCTTCAGCATTTATTTTTATTAGGAAACAAAAGCAGAAGGCCTGACTGAGGAGCTCCTCAGTTTCCTCCTCTCTACTCTCCATTGGCCATGATTAGGCCACACATTGGAGGATGTCTGCTGCAGCTGTATCTGGCATGC
Organism: Ctenomys sociabilis; assembly: GCA_004027165.1. Taxonomy (NCBI): domain Eukaryota; kingdom Metazoa; phylum Chordata; class Mammalia; order Rodentia; family Ctenomyidae; genus Ctenomys; species Ctenomys sociabilis. Next base: position 40,045 of record PVKA01019497.1, on the reverse strand, counting down.
TCAGCTCTCAGTGAGTATTTGTGGTGGTGGAGGAAGGTGGTAAGAGAGGGGAAGAAGATGACAGCAGTGGCTGTTATGTAAGCAACTGACAGTCCTTTCTTTCAACCTATGAAAACTGAAGATCTGTACCATTTCCATACCTAATATAGCCCTGCTTTTCCAGAGTGTGATCAATACAGACATTGTCAATCATAGAATAAATCAATTCTGTTTCTGGTTTTGTGCAACATCCAGGGACCCCTAAGACAAACTTACATACCTTTACTGATGAGCTTTATTTCTCATGGTTTATGTCTTCTAAGCTTATTTCACTTCCAGCTTCATGTGATCTTCCCTACTCTTAATTTTCCAGAAATCCCTCTCACATAATCCTATTTATTTGATTTTGACTTACTATATGTATATATATTTTTGCAAGTATATTACATCTTAAATCCTTTTGGAACAAGGTCAAGTCTAAAATGCAATTAATTGACTACTGATGTTTTCATAACCTGGTATTAAATTATACTTGAGAATTGGGACTACATCTTACTGATCTTTATATATCCTGTTTTCTTGTCTGTGGTAACACCCAATAAATGTTTGTGGAATTGAACTAACTCATTCTGAGTTATTTGACTCCAACAATCTTCTAAATGTGGCCTTCCTTATATTTTCTAAGAGATCATAGGATTACATGTACCAACTAGTTGATCTTGTAGGCACAGATAACTGGAAAACAGTCATTCCTCTCTATGTGGTTCAAAGTGTGCATTCCTGCGCTAGCCTGAGATTATTCTATCAAACAAATGCTTAGAAGTATTGATCTGATTTGACTAAATAGCAGCTCAGCCAAGCCAGCACACAGCTGCCAGAGTCACACTGCGCCACAACAGCTGGAGACAGATGCAGGAAACTAGAAATTATTCAGTTGCTGCCCCTCCAAACCATGTTTGACATGCTATTTATCTTCTCCCATTGAAAAGCTCTTTTTCCAAAGAAATAAGGGTGGGTGATAGCTTGGGGGTTGTTTACCTTCTACTGAACAAACAAGCTTGAATTAGGAATTAGAATCAGTGAATCTAAAATGATGAACACGCTCACCCTGGCATTACTTAGAAAATGGGAAAAATAAATTAGATTACTACTTGGAAGGACTCCTTGGTTTGGAGAACAGCAGTGGCTTAATTGCAGGTCTTGAGCAGCACAGTTTCATCAAGCTGCGACTTCAGAAAGTGAGTCCCCCTGAGGCTGCTGCATTGTGGTGAGTCAGGAGAGACAGTGAGCAGGACAGGACCTACAGCACTCCCTCGGATGACAGGGTGAGGTCATGCGTGCATGGGCCCAGGGATCATTACTTGGCATCTTGTTGAATACATTTACTGTCCTAGAGAACACCCAGGCAGATCTTTTTGTTCCATGGGGCATGATAGGAACAGCCTAGTGAGAGGGCTTGTGAAGTGAGAGAAAAGATTTTCATTTCCGAGGCAGAGTAAACAGGAATCTTTATGCCATCAACAGCCGTCCTTGATATGGTGCATCCTTCTGGAGTAACACATAACAACATAATGTAGTTTGCTTGAAATTCTAATTAAAATGAGGTACTTGTCTCCTGCCTCAGCCAAATGAAATTATGGAACAAGACTTGTATGCAGCAAGGACTCATTTCAACAGCACAACTTGCCTGTTAAATCAAAGTCCCTAAGCAAATTAAGTCAGTTTTCAAAATTATAAGACTTGGAGTGAGTGTTGGTCTCTGTATCCCCTAAAAGCAAGTGTGCAGGGAATGTGTTCATGTATGATTTTTCTGAGGCATGCAGGGTGGACAGGCAAGCATCTAAACAACGTTCATTCGGCAGCAATAGAATATGTGTCAATATCTAGGTATAATAAAATACACTCAGAGACTCTTCCAGTCACATGGCTGAGGCTGACCTTTCAGGTAAAACCACCTTCCAACTAGGTATATTAGTCACTGCAGAAAGGACTGCTCAGGTTGAGGCCCAAGGTCCACAAGTCACATGTTGCCTTGTCAGCATAATTCTAACCTATTAATAGGGAATGACACTCATGTCCAGATATTCTCTGTGCCCTTGGTGTATAGTACCACAAAATTATGTAAGAAATCATAAGAAAGAAATTGTATGAAAATCTATAGTCAACCCATACCAAAATAAATTTGTTACGGGCATATAGTTTAGTTTACAAAGCATAATACACACAAATATTATATACATGCACTTATTTATATTCATAATATTCTCTAAATGCCAAATACTGAGTGTATCCATTCTTTCAAAAACTGCTTTGACTTCCTATTACTATCCCCACCTCACACACGAAGAAGGGTTAAGTGTCCTGCTCAAGGGCACTCAAGCAATAAATGGCAGATCCAGGATTTGAATTCAAAGAGCCTGGTCCAGATCCTTGGCTCCTTGTTTTAAGTAAGGCCTCAAGTGCTTTGTTGTTTTGAAAATCACTTAACCCTCACATTGACTTTGTTAGGTAGATACTGCAATCAAGCTCATCTTTATTGGTGAGATGAATGAAGCACTCAGAGATCACACAGCATCCCTGGGGTCAATAACCTGTTAAATAGCAAGATGGGGTGGGGGCCATAGTACTATCCTCTCCAGGCCTCCTTTGCAGGGCTCCTAATATCTCCGCCATTGGTCTGCTTGAGAACATCTTGCTGATTTTGAGTTTCCACATTACATTTTTATCTTTCTTACTAAAACCAGGAAAAGCCACTAAATAAAGGAGCCTCCTAAAGTATCCCCATGACAGCTGGCATCTGAGAGAAAAATTGAACAGGTGAAGTAGGTTTAGTGCAATGGAAATCTTACCAGACATTAAGGTTTTGAAACTACCCCTCACTTACAAATCCCTGACAGTTTCTTGGCAGTAAATCCCATTTCTTACTTTTGCCTGAGCTATTACTTGGGCCAACAGGAAAAATATTTCTAAATAAGTCTGATGATCAGGTATGTGGGCAATTTTGCTCTAATAGCTGAAAATTAGAAAATCCAACAAGGCAAATAAAAAAATGTGATTGTAGAAAGACCGTCAACATAAAAAGGTCAACTGATGCCAGAAGCAAAATTATATACAAAGCTGAGATGCTGAGGGAGAGCCAGTTATTTGCATAAACCTGGTCCCCATAGCCATAGGAAGTGGGACAGAGAAAGACAGAGGACTAGGTAATCAATTAGACTGAACATCTATATCCATGTGTGTTTGGGAAAGGTCAGTTCATTTTCATATTTGCATGAAAAAATATAGCCAATGAAGTATAACTCCTTGTGTGACCCCCTACATAATGCCAAATATACAGAAGTGAACTAAGAATTCTATTACTGTTGTTTACTTTTCAGAGTAAACTGCAGATGTAGACCAAAGGTTGAAGAAGTAAATATAATTAGTGGCTTTCATGGTCTTAGTAAAGAAACAAAAACAATGGCGAAATTCAAATTCAATGAGCAGCTTCTATATAAACATATAGAAGAATGCTTCAGATGAATATATATTATACATCCATATATTCATCTGAATAGTTTTCCTCCCAGGATATTTCTTCTTTTTCTAAAAACTACAGAATTCCTTGTCTGAAGGTGTGGAATTCAGGTCATGCTGCACTCATCAATAATGGGCTCATCAGGCACCTACTATGCACCAAATACTTTTAAGGTATTATCACATTTCTCATGCACAAGCCTCCAAGGATCAATAATACAATCCTTACTTTGTGGGCAATGAAACTGTACCTTAGTGAGGTCGAGCGACTTTCCTAGGGAGTGAAGTGTTAGGGATATCAGGGGCAGAAACTCAAGCCTGCTGGATTCCCAAGTCCGAAGCCTGTTGCCTCTCTCTGGACAGCTTGTCCAGAAAGACAGCCTGTCTCTGAGCCTACAAAACTACAGAGAAATCACCACAGAGCCTGTGGCAGGCAAGTGGCCACAGATGTCATATTGTAAAAACAGTGCTAACCCGATACACATCCTAAAGGTATGTTTGCACATGAACTCCAGAATGTTTGGAACTGTTTAAAATATGTAAAATATGAAAAACACAGGTAAGTTCATAGCGATAGAATAATTTGTAAGTAAACTATGGTAAATCTCTAGCATGGACTACAGGGAGCTGTGAAAGAAAATGAAATAGTGACACATTACTGGAGAAGACACCTTTCAGTCAGACTCCATAGTCAAAGTGAGGACTGTTTGTATGGTACGAGCTCATCTGCTGTTTCAAGAAATATGTACATGTATTTGCAAAACCATAGGAAGTGAACTAGAGGAAGACATTTTTCATTCCTGGAATGGGCATAAGATTCTAGAAAGACTGCATGTGGGGAAAGGGACAGGAGAATAAAAGACAATTTGCAAATTTTGTTGTATAAGTTTATATCAATGTCTGAATCTTTTGTAGTGAGAAAAGACCCATTACTTATGTAAGTATAAAAGAAAACAAGTGAACATTTTAGCAAGTATCTGGCAAAAAGTGTGTTCATGTTTTTATAAACATTAAAGATACAATAGTGCACAAGCTAATTGTCTTTTCAAATTTTATTACATCCCTTTGATCCACTCCTCCATTAGCAAATTTCTGCAGGTAACACATTTTGCAAAATGGGTGGTTTGTGATTATTTCACACTGGGATCTTCTATCCTGTGATGAGTTGTAAGGAAAGACCATTACCAAATAATAATAAAATTCAGGAACTTGAGGTAAATAAAATACATATGCCATTTGGTAAAATGCTAGAGAGGTAGGGGCAAGTGGAAGACTCAGACATATATCTGAGACCCCACCAAGAAAGTACTTAAAATTCACTAGATACTATTAAAATATTTCACCAATTTCAAGAAGCCTCAGTCTTAAGAGGAGAAAGCAGGCGGAGCAGCGAGCTCCTCCAGGGGAAATACCCACCCTAAATATATCTCGCTGGGCCATCACAGAATCAGTCTGCATGGGCACCACCTAGACAGTAAGAAAGTTCGACTGCACTTTTGCCTTTAGACCAGGGAAAATGAATCCTGACAAGTTTCATTTGACAAGTTTGCGTCACCCCAGTAAGCCTTGAAGGCTGCTATTAGAGGTATAAACTACACAAGAGCAGAAGGTCATGGGACACAAAGAAAGTTGTACCATTTAGCATTCACCAAAAATGAGGAAATGTGACTTTTTCTAGGTCACATAAAGAGCTCATACAGGACCTGTTCCAGTGGTAGGCAAGTGACAGTCCAAGTTGACTAAAAGCTGAAATTATCAGGCAGCTGAGGCCACTGTCTCATTATTTTGATAGTGCAAAAAATGGCCTTTAAAAACACATTGTCATTGTCATATTTGACTTAGAGACATCCAATGACAGTTTGCATTCTTGAAAATATGTCTAGATATCTGACAAGTTTTACATACAAATTAGAGTAATAACAAGAATTCAGGCTGGTGGCATGTCCTCTGATTGTCCAGGGCAATAACATAACTTACCATGATGACATTTTTCCCAGGGTTAGTTGCTACAGGGACAGAGAAAAATATCTGCAATAACAGTTCTTTTTGCTTTAGAAATGTGAAATCTTTAAGCAGAGTGCACCATGCCAGCCATACCTCCATAACAGAGGAAGAATCAGTGAGGCGTTACTTCAGGGATTAAAGACTTACATATGGAAATAGCTCACTCTTAACAATTCTAACACATCATGCTTATTATTCTCTAAATTTGGCTTTTGTTTGGTTTGCTAATTATATTTCTTTCTAATCTGCAATTATCAATTTGCCCATCCTGTTTTACTTTATCCTATTATCCATGTAAGTATCATCCATTTAAGATTATTATCTCATGGAACACCACTATCAACAGAATTTTCACATTGCATGCCAGAGGGCCAATGTTTAAGGGGGAAAAATTGGGAGAGAGAGGACAGAGGAAACAGAATGGGTTCTGATTACAGAGATTATATTGTCTTAAGTGATGACTACATAGATGTGACCTCACTTTCTTCCTGCCAACATAGTGGAGTTGGCTGCAGATGGGATAAAGAAGTGAACACCAGGAAGACTTCTGGCGGAGCCCAGGGCATGCTGGGACAAAGCAGCCTCAGAAGCCAGAGCACAAGGCAGGATGTCATAAACCTCCGTTTTAATGTTGCTACCCTCCATCAAAAAGACAAGTGCCCTGTCTTATCTACTTTGTGCAGTGCTCAATGGCACACCATGCACCAGAGGTTCTAAAAAATATAGATGACGATGGTAAATACAGATTAAAATAAAGTGCTGAGAAGCCAAGCGTATTAGCTCACCTTGAGGTCCCTGCCCTGGTGGAGAAGCCAGGCAGAACAAATGGGACAGTAATGCTTGAAGCTGAAAGCCCCAGTGGGGAGACTCAGCGCCCAGCATGTGTGGGAGAATTAGCTGCACATTCCCTTTAATGTTCATCAGAAGTGAACACTGCTAATTTACAGCATCTCAGCACTTGGGGCCCTTTACAGTCTTTCCAACTATGCAAGAGCGGAGGTAGAGGCCTGCACTCCCCTGGTGAGACTGAGGAAGCAGAACTTGGCAACAGAGTTGTGGGGTTCCCTAGTGCGTATCCTGATGAAGTCCATGATTCGCTTCCTTCTTTCTGTCCAGGACTCCAACTTCACTCAGTGTTTCCCTTGCCTGTATTTTGAGATCCATAACTGAAAGAGGAGAGGTGCACCCAGCTACTCAGCAACTCTGGAGCAGAGTGTGCACAGACTCATGTTTCTAGTTAAAAAGCAATACATCTTAAGGCAGGTAATGAATTCCATTTTGAGTAATTTCATTATGGACATCTATTCAGAGTCTATATAGCAAAGGCAGAATGACTAGAAAACCTAGTACAACGCACTGGCTCTTTTCCCTGTGCCAAATTAACAGCAAAGGTCTTTAAAGGATGCTCATTTATGCTTGGTTATTATCAGAAAAATTATACAGCTGGAGTCGGAGCTGGAGCCCTTTCCCACTGTTGAGATAACTCTCCCTGTTCTGGCTGGCTGGCAAGGTTCCACCACTAAAGAGGCTCCAAGCAGGCTCTGACCCGGAGGCCAGCACCCTGTTCTCGGTTGGAGCCTGGGTGGTAGAAACCCGTGAGGTCTGGGAAGCTGCAAGTGGCAAGTGGTTTTTCTCTGAGACCCCTTTCTGGAATAGTCCTCCAGAGCCAAAACAGCTCTATTATGCAGCACCTGTTTTATTTACTCCACCTTACCGTCTAATTAGCAAGTTCTTCCTAGGGTCCTACTCAGTTAAATTATCAAACTTAACACTTTCAGGTGTTCCCTGTTGTTACTGAAAAAGGTTGAAAATGTTACCCTGAAATTCAAGGTACTTCCCAAACTTAAATATGCACATCCATCACCACGGGTTTAGCTGAACTTTGGTGTGCTTCAATGGTTCTGCACAAGTCAGAAGCTCCTAGGTGGACAAAGCCGAGGTAGCAAGGCTTGGGAACATTGACTTCCAAACTGGCTTGTGTGAGGATCACCAGACCATCTGTTAAAACAGCACCTGGGTTCCCCCTCACAGCCTCTTGTCTGGGCTGGGACTAGGAATTTGCATGCTAATACTGTGGATCCAATCAGCACATTAAGAATTATCCTTTCAGAGTAGTGCTTTTTAAAAATGTAGCTGCACATACATGTTACCTAATTAAAAATGAGGGAATTTAGAATTATATGAAATCCTAACTCCAATCAGACTAATGAGATCATAATTTGGGGAGCAGGACTCTAGGATCAAGATCTTCTGTTCTTTAACTGATTTTTAATATGGATCGAGAATCATTTCTCTGACTGCCTATGTCCAGAACAACTTCATACAGTATCCAGATAGGGTAATAGGACCATGGCCTCATCCTCAAATTTGATTCGTGCTATTCATACTGGAACTTTGGTTTAAGCTGGGGTTTTGCAGTGACAAAGCCCAAATCTGTCTTTCTTGGTTTCTCCAACCCTATATGTATTGTCAGGCCTTTCTAGAGGGAAATTCCAGTGGTGACCGAGCTTCTCACCCCCACCTTCCTGCCTTCCGTTCAGTTCCCACAATCCTCTGGGAAGCCCTGGTAAAATATGTGACTGCAGGGGGAGCATGTGGACTCTCTGGCCTCCACCCCACCAGGCTGTGAGCTGGATCTCATCCTGCTGGGTCTTCCCAAAGCTTTGGGGTGCATTTTCTGCCTTAAAAGTCTCTCACTTGGTACGGCTGAGTAGTCCAGAGTTCGTGTCTCTGCAGCCCTGAAATGTAAATTCTTTTTCTAATACTTCTACTTAGTACTAGTACTGTCTTTCCCCGTAAATGAGAATGGATCGTATGTTGCTCCAAAAGATGCAATGGAGCTTCTTTTTTTTTAAAGGTCTTATTTAAAAAATAAGACATCCCCTTATTTATATACAACATTAGACATTTATTCATGTACAAAAGTCTATATTTATTCATGCACAGATATCTACATTTGTTCAAATACAGCCATGGCATCTTCTTCTAGAACATCGTCGTAACTCTCCAAACCCCGTATTCCCACCTGAATTCCTGGAGACTTTAGCTATCAAGCGCACATGCTATTCGTGCATTGTGTCTATTCTGCACTGGTCAGTCAGCAGTAAGTCTCAAGTTCATCTGTTTACATAGGTGTAACCTGTCATCCAAATGCGCCTGCTTGGATATTTACAAGTATATAATTATAATTTACATTATCATTTAAGTATTAATGTCAATGCTATTAGTTTGTGTTTGTATGTTAACACTATTGTCCTATAATTCAATATATCTGTTGTGTAATGCAGTGGACATACTGAATGAATCCATCAGGCTGACCAATTTAACAGGGGCTTATTTTGGGGGGTGGGGCATATACTGTGAGTACCCTGAAAAATTAGGCTAGGGGCTTATTTTCCAATTAGGTCTTATTCTTGGGGGGAAAGCTACAGTGACAGCTTTCTTGAGGGTACAGATCCTGCCATGCACCTTTCTGTGCGCACACATCTCGCTCTCCAGAATACTTTCCTATTCTTACTTCTCAAAACATGGTCCACAGAGCAGCAGCGCTGTGTTGCCTGGCTTGTTAGAAACGCGGACTCCCCCAGCCCTACTGAATTCAAATCTTCATCTTAACAAGGTCCTGTCTTTACTTTAGGAAGTTAAATATTAAAATAATTAAGAGAACAGGTTCTGGTCTTAAGCTGGGGCTCTTGGGCAAGTTAAGAACACAGGATTCTGCCTATAAAATAATAATAATAATAATAATAATAATAATAATAATAAATAGCCCTCACCTCGTGCAGATATGGGAGAATTAACTGAAGTAATGGAAAGGAAACACTCAGAACATTACAAGCACTCAATAATAGAGTATCAGCTATTATTACCCAATTAAAACCAGTTAACTTTAATTGAATTTTAACTGCCACCTGGAAAAGACGAGAAAATGAAACACAATTCTGCACGGATTTCAGAAACATGAAATGTAAAAGGTAATAAATAAAAATATTAAAAACCCTTTAGCAACTGTTAAAGAGCATGTCAAATAATTCCCGTGTTGAGCCTTCAGCAAACTGGAGAACGGAGCCTTTAAAATCACCCTCTTCCAATTTTTTGCTGAGTCACCACGTTTTTCTCCAATGCGCAATTTCGTCTTTATCTGGCTCTCCCTAAAGAACAACTTCGTGTAGCTCGTTTTGTTTCTCACACCCCCAAATCTCCTGCTGCCTTTGAACCTCTGCGGCCATAAAACGCGCTCCTTGCTTGGCCCAAACATATGCACACACTGCCCCCTAGGGGACTTTCTCCGTCATAACCCTCAAAAACAAGAAAAATCCTTTGGCCTGTGTATGTAACTGGCCGGCTCAGGGGGAAAGGGTTGAAGGCTTGATTGGTGAGTTTTGCGGAGCTGAAACCAAGGCCCAGCCACTTCGACGGTGTTCACTGGTATGGAGGGGACACAGTTAAACCCCACAGGGTAGGTGCTAAACGAATGAATTAAAAAAGAATGATTAACAACTGCTGAAATTCATTCAATTGGGGGTGGGGAGATGGCTCAGTGGAATAAAGGCTTCCCTGGCAAGCACAAGGGCCTGAGTTCAGTCCGGAGTTCTGCCCCCCCAAAAAAAGAAAGAAAGAGAGAAATGCATTCAACAAATAATGATTGAGAGGCCACTACCAGTTTGCCTTAGGCAGTGTCTCACACCTGTGTGGCCCTTGCTGAATAAGACAAAGATTCCTGTGGTCACTGGGCCACTAGTCTAGTACAGTGGCCATCCACTCTGGTGTCAGATTTGAGGGTTTTCCTTGGCTTTGGGAGGAGCACTAGCTCAATGGACATGGGAATAAGGGCCACCTCAGTCCCTCCAAAGGTATCTAATAGCTCACCTTGTCTCCTTTGTGACACCCACTATGGGTACTTTTTGTTTCCTTGTTCATTGCAGCTGTTGTTGTCTGCTTTGTTTTCGTTGGTTTTCTTCGTTCTCTCCCAGCAATCACTCTAAGCCTCTTTTAGAAGCCATACCAACTGGGGGTGAGAATCCTATTGGGCAAACCAATCCCTGTCTGGCACTGTGCTGGGTTCTCAAACTTGCCTTGAGATACGAATACTCAACACTACGCAGACTGCAATGTTGTTGTAACAAAAGTATACACATTTCAGGTAAAGAAAAATAGTATTATGGGATCCTAGAGAATGTTGCATTTCTCAGAAAACTCACCACACTGCTGGCCTTTAGAGAAGTTGAAAACACACATGCAACAATCTCAGTGACCAATGTTACCCAAGCAGCGTTTTGCCAAAGGAATAAATGTTTGGAAGCTAATACCCACAGCATTGAGTACCTCTTGTTATAGCAGAGGCCAAGGCAACTTGTATTAATCTCATGATATTTAGTATTAAATCTCAGTAATTTAGTATTAAAATATTTATACAAGTTTTTATTTTCTTGAAGTATGTTTACATTGTTGGCAGACTCTGTATATATGTGCTACGTGTGTGTGTGTGTGTGTGTGTGTGTGTGTGTGTGTGTATTGCTGCAATATATGCAATAAATTGTATCTAACCCTTATCCTGGGTTGAGAGTGGTGTAGTGAGAGGTGTGAGGATCCTCAGAGACAATTTTTTTGCCTTGAGGCACTCAGGAAATCAAACTGACTTCAGTTACATAAGGTTTCCAAATTTGCTAATGCCTTAGTCCACAAGACTCTATTTGTTTTTGTTTTGTTTTGTTTTTTAATGTATTTAGTATAGGGTCTCACTATACAGATTGGACTCATAGTGGTCCTTCAGCCTCCCAAGTGCACACCATGCCTAGTCTCAATCGCCCTCTCAGCATGCCCCTGGGGGAGGGCTGGCACAGCACACTGGGGATTGAACGCTGATCTCTGCATCTGCCTAAGTAGGTGTTTTAATCTGCTGAGCGATCTGGCCAGCCCTTCCACGTTCTTAATGCTTTGTTTTGTTTTGTTTAGAGACAGGGTCTTGCTATGTAGTCCAAACTGGCCTTGAACTCACTTTGTAGCACAGACTAGCCTCAAACTTATAGATTCTTCTGTCTTTGCCCCCCAAGTACTGGGGTTACAGGCATGCACCACCACATCCAGCCAAAGGACCCCATTTGAACCTGGAAATGTACAGAGTAGTTTTTTTCCTATAAACATTTGTCACTGTTCTAATCTGAGCCCATCTCCAGGTCTCCTAAACTGTCTTCTGTTGGGCACTACTCTGGTGAGATACCATGTAAGTTTTGATACTGATGGCCCTCCATGACAGTTGAGTCATGTGATGCTTGAGATGCTGCTTGTGGGGACCACTGTGTATCCTTAACTGTTAAGTCCCCCACACCCCCCGGGGCTCTTCCTGAGATCACTGTCAAACAGTTGCTGAGGTCTGAAAAGACACTGCCCAGCCCAGCATCCTCCATATGGGCATACATCAAGGATGCTTCTGAGGCACAATTTCAAGCTTTTTCCAGAGTTCCCTGGAGGTTCGATGGAGAACTATAGAAGAGAGGCAGTATCCCATGCAGGGCCCTCAGTGCAGTTCAGTACTGAGCTCCTCTGCCCTTTCCAACAACAGAACACTGAGGTCCCACTAACAAAACAGCATGAGTCTTGCTCAGTGTTGGGCTGTGTGTGTGTCTTGTTCAGTCCAGAACCTCCAACACCAGACGAGACAGACACACAGTAAAGCACTCAATGAGGAAACCTGGTGGGTATCTCTGTGGAGCACTGACTGTGGACCTAGCACAATTTATTTTTTATTTTAATTCATCTTTATAAGAACCATTTCCCCTAAGAAAAGGGATCTTCAAAGGTATAGGTCACTGGCTCAACAGCTGTACATAGTAACTACAGAATTTAACTTCCAAGCCTATATCCACCATGCTGTGCTCCTTCCCCCTGGGATAAGTATCCCTGCTTGAGACTCTCCTGTGTCCTTGTTTGAGAATAAAAATGAATAACTCATTTTAGGTATTAGGAAAATCTCCTGTAAAGTCAGAGTTGAGAGTTCAGGCATTTTTTCCCCTAGCCCTGTTCTAGATCAGTCCTCACCACCAAGGAAAAGTGCACTGCCACCAAGGCAATGGTAGCTTTTCGCTGTGGCTTCTCAGCTTGAGACAGAATCTAAAACCCCAGGGCGCAGAAGGTCCCAGGAGTCAACAGCAGAGACAGCTACAGCTGACTCCTAAAAGTGCTTGTCAATGGTTTCCTAACAAATGGCTTGATTTAGACTCCGTCTGCTACAGGTCAGCCCTGCATGTCCACCCGAGGCTGCTAAAGGCCACATTCCTGCACTTTCTTTCCTGTTCTGGAAAATGACACTGAAGCAGTAATAAGACGGGAGGAAGCCAACCAGACAGGAAATAAACCTCTTTGAGTGTGGAAGTTTTGGAAGACCGATGACTCCCCCCAAAAAACAATGATTGGATACATGCACAGCCAGAAACTATTTGTGAGCTCATTAGTGGAGAAGGCAGGTGGAGACTGACTTCCAAATAAACCTTAAGAAGTGATGGAAGGTAGGGTGTGGCCCTAAGGGACCCTTGTCAGAGCACTACCTTAGGAGGACTTCTGGTCAGGATTTCCTGGAGCAAGGGTAGAGTTGATGAACCTTATTTTTAGATGGTACTGATATTTTTAGTGAAAGTTCAACTGCTTTTCCATTTTGGGAGATGTGGAAGGAGAAGGGATGATTTCCTGGAATGAGTCATTTCCTCTCTAGTGGTAAAGAGATTTAGCCAGTGCTGCAGTGTCACAGGAAGTGCCTGGAGATGGTAAACACTGCTGACTTAATGGGAACTCACGCTGCCGATGTGTCAGGACACACATACTCCTTCCGGGATCTTAGGCCAGGTGAGCAGGGGAAGCTTCCTGTTTTTGGCTCACAGGAGAACTTTTCACTTCCGGGAGCTGCTCTGGAGAATAAATCATAAGAACTGCTGGCATAAGCAGCGAAGGCTACTGACAGTAGACTTGGTGGCAGGGATTAGTGAATGTGCCCCGGCAGCACCCAAACTGCTGAGTCATCTTACTCTTTGAGAGATGTAAATGGAAACAAGTGAGTTTGGTTCCAATACCATAAAGCAGACCTCATCTGAAGTGTGCTTGTGTGCCAGAGATGCCTTTAGCATCTGGATCTCATCCATTCTTACATCTGTTTACTGATCCCACTGATTTCATCTGAAGTGTCCTGTGAATCTGGTTTCTTTGTGCTCCCTCTGCAGTGTCAGCGCTGTCATCCGGTGTAGAGATTAGCAACTCACCTGCTCCTCCTGATACTGGTCTCTCCCGTGTGGTTCCTCCTCCACATCGCCGGTAGTAGGTGTAGTCCTGGGAAACTCAGTGCCCTTGTCACCACTTCCCTTCTCTTTTGTCCAGAGCAAACATTGCTAATTGGTCACAACACTTTAACTGCTACACCCAGACACCAGTGACCACACAGTCTGTCTTAACATTGTCCTTCAGCTCTGATGACCAATCAGCTGGAATAGGCATTTGACATACAGTCAATTCACCATCTTGGTGCTACTCTTATCTTCCTAAAAACTAGATTTGATTGTTTCTTCCTTGATGGGCAATTTTCTCTCTGTTTCTAATGCCTTCAGAAGGAATTTCAAGTTCCTGGGTATGTGACAGGAACTTTTATAACCCAAATTCTCTCTAGTGGAGAATATAGCTGTGGACTGGAGATAAATATGTACATACTACATCTTTCTTCTGGTCTACCTCCCCAGCTCCCCTGCCCCCTTCTAGAAAGGCTTTGCTACTCTTTCCCAAATACTGTGACCTTGTTTTTGTGTAACTCTTTACTTTGCACAGGGGGTTTCTCGTTTTCTCATTTTTTCTTTTTACTATCTGTAAACTCTCACTTGTTTTTTCAAACCCTCAACATTTCTCCTTTGTTTCCATAATTCTGCCAGCACCTCAGTCCTCTCTGTTCTCACAGACTTCTACGTTTACCTCTATGAAACCATATGTTATCATGCTGTATACATGTCATAATTGCTGCAGTTATTATAATAATTATGAGTTGTAATTATAGTCATGAATTTGACTATAATTCAACACACTTTTTGACTACCTTCTATGTGTTGTGTTATTAACAGTTAAATTAATACACAGAATAGATGTGTAATGAATATTTATTGAGTGAATAAATGATACTTGTTTGCTAGACTATAATACCTTTTCTTTTTTCTAGAGTACTTCTTCAAAATCGTAATAAGTCTGTGGGCAGGATTTAAATCTTTATCAAGTATTATAGAAAGTACTAACAATTAGTAATTTTCAAACTTACTTGTACAAATATAAAACAAATAAATAATTCAAATGTGTGACCACATGATTTTAGTCCTACTCTTGCCCATTTTTGTCTGAATTTCCTTCCTCTCTCTGTACTTTATGTTGTACCTGTAGGGTGACCATCAATCTCAGTTTACTTCAGACTGCTTTAGTTTAGGTGATAAAAACCCTACATTCTGGAAAGCTCCTCAGTTCTAGATAAATTAAGATACTTGCTCATCTACTTCCTGTACTCATCTATATTTGTTCCCCAAATAATGAATTTTATAACCCAATCTGTGATCTTCCATATTTTTCTTTGTGTTGTATAACACAGGTTTTTACACATTGTCTTTGTTGCTTTGTAAAAATAAGGTCATATTTAATTATATTGTGTTATACACACTTCCCCCATGTTGCTTGCTCGCTGACAAAATATCACTCCAACTTAACTAGAATAGTTGTAGTTCATTCTTTTGTTTGCATAATACTTCATGATGGGAATATTCCATAGGAGAGTACCCTTCGTTGATTGGGCATTTGTTTTGGTTCTAAGTTTATTTTGCCCTTTAAATATAACTAAATATCTTTTGCATTGGTCCTTTTATTTCTCTGAGATACATTTTCAAGAGAGGGATTACTTTATAATTGTTACTCAAGTGCTTTCCTAAACAACTGTGAGGCCCCATTTCTGCCATCCTTTGTATACCTTGTCTGTAACTTCCCCTCCAGTCTGTCATCAGTGGCTTGGACAGTTCTTACTAATTTGAATTTGAATGCCTAACGGTTATAAAATGGCACCTCACTGTGGCTTTTGCATTTTCTAGACTATTTGTGAATTTGAGCATTTATAAATATATATTTAGCTGGTGTTAATTTTGTTCTTAAGTCATTTGTCTATATCTTTTATCTACTTTTCCCATGAATTGCTTCTCATGCTTGATGATTTAGGAATATTTTGCATGTTAAAGGCACTATTTGAAATTTGGCACAGACACTTTTTCTACTTCTGCATATTACAGGTGATGATATACACCTGTAATTTCATTTATTACAACTTTTTTCATATAATAAATATATAAAATATGTATATGTCCAAATATGCTGTCCTTTCTTATTGAATTTCTGAATCCCTAGCTTGATTAAGAAGTTCTATGTAACTCATAGGTATATAACCTCCTGCGTTTTCTTGAAAATGTTTTGTATTTTATTTTTTACACTTAATTGCACAATTTTTATTGCATGCAGTTTGACTGACCCAAGTAGTATTAGATTTTCTATATTTTCTGTGTGACAGATAATTGTTAAAACTCCTGCCTGTTATCCACAGGCCTATCTGAGTCAGCCAAGCCACCTCCTTCTTCTTCCACATTTACACACACATACCCATGGGTCTCCAATCCAAAAGCTCCAATTCTCTCCACACTGTCAATGTCTCTCCTGCATGTTGATATATCACTTCTGTGTTGATGCAGCCACAGTATTTTAGTACCATAGCAGACTGGTTGATAAACTGTCAACTTGAGAAGTTTAGAAGTTTTTTTGTTGTTGTTGTTTTGTTTTTTCCCTGTATTTTAGGGAAGGATCTACAGGATATTCAGGGTCTCACTACTAGATCAGACTCATAGTGATTTTCATGTGTACAGCCTCCTGTAATTCCAGCACACGCTGCAATTACAGGCACGTGCCACCAGGCCCAGTCTCAATTGCCTTTTCAGTGCGCCCCAGGGGTGGGGCGGGCACATCAGGCCCCAGGATGGACTCCCAGCCCCTGTGCCTGCTTGCAGGTGCTTTAATCCACTGAGATATTTGGCTGGCCCTAGGAGTTGAATTCAGCAGGGAACCAGGGTTTTTACTTTGTAAACACCCTCATCCTATGCAAGAGAAGGGCATATACTGTGTGAATTAGACACTCCCAGCTCAGGGTAGCCTGCTTTTTTTTTTTTTTCGTGGAACCGGGGATTGAACTCAGCCTTATTCTACTAAGCCATCTCCCCGGCCTGCTTACAATATAGGAAAGGAGAGAGGCAGCTACTGAAAAGCCTTCCTTTGCTCTTTGCTGTTTTCTGCCACTTTGAACTGCTGTCCTCTTCCATGTATCAGCTGAATGCAGGCTGAAACCTCCACAAACTGTGAGTTAAATAAACCTTTCCTTCCTTAATTCTGTTTATAGAAAATTGGGTATTTTGTCCCAGCAAAGAGAGAAAGATAAGGGAGGCACATAAATTGTAGTTTAATTAATTAATTAATTAATTTTGTTGTAGGGATCAAATCTAGGGCCTCATGAATGCTATGCACACCCTCTACCATATTATCTCACCTCTGCAATATATATTTTTGAATTTTGGTTGTATAGCATCTGCCACTCTTCCCTTTCAACACAGTATTCTGATTCACTTCTGGAAAGACCCTTTGTGCACTCTGGCTTAGAGCCCCCTGTAGAGTTGACCCCATGTCCAGATGGAGGACTAAATGGAAGGTACCTTCTTAAGTTACTGAGGGTATTGTTTGCCTTCATAGTCACCCTGGCTCAAGGAGGTACATCAATCAAAGGCAGGAGACCCAAGGTGATGTTCTGGAAAAGATAAGTTAGTTTTCACTTGTCCCTGCTTATTGCAAACAGAGAACTGGATAAAACTCTTAAGTGGATCCCTTGGCTATTTAATGAAATGAACTAACAAAATTCTCTTATTTAAAAAAGCTATTTCAGATCAGTTTTCCTATCTCTTGCAACTAAGCATTGTGATCTTTCTTTTCTGCTATAATAACTTAATGGGACTTCTTGAGGAGTGTATTTCTTTCTTCACTTATCACACAAAGGGAGGGTGCTCTGGGCTTTAGCATAAACCATGTCTATTCTGGGGACCAAGAGAAGTCTGTCTAGGTGAACTGGAATGGTAAGGCTGCTGACACCATGTGTTTGCACAGGAGACAGAGTTCAATAAGTGGACCTGAAGGGCGAGGGAGTCAGGTGTATAAACTTGGACTGACAGGGGGTAGGAGTGGTTCACAGAGAGACTGTGCATGAAAATAGGAAGAACTCCTTGCTTTGAGCTTTGTAAGAGCCTATCAATGTTTTGATTCCATATTTGGTCCATAGTACAGATACAGTGACCAGACCTGTCTATCACATCACTATAGTTTGAGAATAGGAGTAGCAGCAATGAGTCAGGCTTTTGTAGAGAGACACTGTTTTCAGGCTTCAAGGTATTCTGTGGATAGGTGAGGTCTGGCTGGTACACTGGAAGTCAACAGAATTGGCAGTGGTGCAAGCAGACATGACAGCACCTGGAAGTCCTAAGGCCACCTGGCAGAGGGAATAGGAGAAGAGAGGAGGAAAGAGCAATAGATGCCACAGTAGACTCACTCTCCCTATCCTGAGCTTATCTCAGACTCTCCTGAAGATCTACAACAAAGCCTAGAAGTGGAATGAGAGGAAGGAATTGAGAGAGAATTGAACTTCTGAATGGGTAGATGGGAACAAGACCTTGTGAAATAGTTGCCTTCCACAAATGAGCCAAGAAGGTAGATCACAACACGTTGTGCTTGCCTTGCTAGGCTACTGACTTTGCTTTTCCATGCCTGTTTCTCTCCTGTTTTTCCCTTCCAGACATATCTCCTTCCAAACACTCTCCACCAAAGAAAGTTTTCCCTGATGCCAGCTAAACAGAGGCCAACACACTCCCTTTAGTCCTGCAGTACCTGCAGCATCTCTGTTCTGTGCATGCTGCATGCTTTTTGCTGACACGTATGTCTTCCCGTAATCTTCAGAAAGATCTGTTCTCATGCTCTATTTTCTCTGGAGCATCATAACTGGAACACATCACATGCTCAGTAAATGTCTGCACAATGATCAGTTGGATTTGGAGAAAAAAGAAAAATTTTCTCTCTGTGTGACATAGAAAACATTTAGGAACGGAGTCTGATTCAACTACCCTGCTTCATTCATAAGAGTTTTGTGGGTCCAACACTGATCTTCTTTTGTTGTTTCTGTTTTACAGGGAAATTGCAATTTCTTTTGCTATTCTTTTCTAGACTAGAGGGACTGTCGCTAGAAACTGAGGGCATCTGAGTAGCCCTCATTTTTTGAATGAGTAGCCCTAATCTCCAGTGCTTGGATTACTCTTTCTCTTGAGGACCACATAGCCAAGAAAGAGTTCATACTTAAAAGAACTTTATGAACAAATTGCCTCATTCATGAAGGGGAAACATTCTCCCAGAAAATTGGATGTCAGTGGATTATTCCTTCTCAGATCCATGGATTAGTGTGCATGAGGGATGCGTCCAAGTGGAAAAATGTAATATCAATGTATTTGAGGGCAGCGGCCGCTCCTTACCACTACGGCAATTACAGTCTCTTTATCACAGGCATCATACGATGCGTGTCTCACTGCTTACTTCACTTAAGCCTATTATGGGACTTTTTTTATTATGAAATATCTGAAAGTGTTTTAGAATTAGGATGCACTGGCATCAGTATTGACTGAATCAGCTGTCTCATTTTTCTCTTTCACACAAGCAGGGGCAATTCAAGAATTCTTTGAGTTGAAGAGGACCTTACAATCTCCTTACTTTATGACTTTAGCGTAAAATGTTAGTTTTAGGCAGTGAAGATATATGAGCTTGCAAACTATATAGACATATCTCTTGCCTTTTCTAAAAAACAAAAACATTCAAATTTATGATGCTCATTGAAAAAGAGAAATATCAGGTTTAGGAAGCCAAAGTGAAGTTATTGAATGTGAAAAACAAAACACCAAACCTCTGAGGCTTGCTGCTCGTTTCCTTGATTTGAATAAATAGCTCTGGATGCTTTGTAGAGAATCTGTAAGTGCTTTTGTTATTACTAATTACATTTCATGAAAATTGATACAGTTTATTTAATAGTGCACTTATTCTCTCTTGCATACTCTTTGCCTTCCATAATCAAAGGCTGAAGGCAAGGTTAAATATTCAAAAGGTTTCACATAAAATAATAGCCTTGATGGGTATGGCTGGACCTTAGGTTTTTCTCTTAAGATTGTCCCTCTACAAATCCTCACAATATTGGGCAGAGAAGATGCCCATAAGGAAATAGATGAGGCATCATGAACACCCCAAGAGGAGTGGCAGCTCTTGAATTCTGGGCTTCTGACCATGTCAGGCAGAGTAATCACTTGGTGCCATCTCAGCTATTTGAAAGCCATAGTCTGAGCAGCAGACTGTGTGAGCCCAGGCCAATACTGGGCTTGAGAATTATGATAACACAAAAAAGAAAAGGAGGCTTTCTTCTGAAAGCAGGGGGAGGGGGCTCACAGAAAAGAGCAGGGCTTTGGCCAACCTTGTACTCATGCATGCTTCCTAGATCTTGGCAGGAAATGGGTACTCTATTTTCCAAATAAAATGAGCTTTTCCAAGGATGGCTCTAACGTACCAGTCACTCATGTGTGCCCATAGGATCAGTTTCTCAGGTGTTGCGTCTGCTGTAGCAGTCATGTTCACTGGCAAAATGCTCCAGTGGCCATTATATGTTGGCAACAGGGGTGCCTGAACTACCAATAGCCCCAATTTCTCACTAGGCACTCTGCCCCGTGGAAGAATGGCACATTACCAGCTTCTGGCATCTGAATGAGATCAGACATCATCTCACCAGCACGCAGAGATGAAAGTGAAAATAAAGTGTGAGGAATCAAAAGGAAGTTGCAGAATGCATGGCAGGTGTTGTTAGATTTGTCTAGCAAGGCCCATGTGCCAAGTGGATGATAGATGACATTAGTAAGGAGGTTAATAGCGCTGGACGCTCCTGCCTGGTCCTGTCCAAAGTAGGCACAGAACAAATGTTAAGGCCACACAGCAGGAATGGCCAAATGAAGCAAGTGGGATTTTCAAAACAAATAGCATGTCATTTGCTTACAGAACATCAGGAGGAAGGCCAATGAATGGCAAGAGTCGTCAGTGGTCCTGAGATCATTTAGGGTCCTTTGCTTACCAACTCCCTTGAAGGTGACAAGTTTTGAAGGAGAAGCGACTTACAATGAATTCTAAAGGATGCAATGACATGCCTAGTTTACATCGTGAATATTTCGGCCTTAATTTATGCTCTGAGCAATGGCTGAGCCCAGGTCCATTATGTGCCCACTGAAGATGATTTATGCGGGTTTCATGCCATTGGACTTTAATTATTCACCTGATTATCAATAAAAAAAATAAGGGCAGAACAGTGTTGAATGTGTATGGGTTGGTGGGGCAAACAGCCGATTAAATTGTTATATTTAGATAAGGAGGACCAGTCACCACCATTTTCTCACATCAGGTAGGAGAACAAATTCTTAAGGAAAAGTTATACCTTCCCTCCTTTTTTCATAAACATACAAACTGCCAACCTGTTAATCAGCTCCCTCATGGCAGAGAAATGTCTCTGGAAAGCATGTGCCAGATATCAATTGTTATTGGCTGAAACTCAATAGGATGAAATGAATTGATGCTGCCATTCTGTTCCATGCAATGCAATTTCTGATCAATAATGAGTAATTGAACATCACTCTGTGAAGAGGAGAATGCTGAAACAGGGGTATCACAATGAGTTATGGTACATATTAATCAGTGTCTAAGCATTTCATCAGTATAATTTCCTTCCAACAACCGGCTATGGGACATAATGCTAATGATGGGACCCTCCCTTTTTTCTCTACAGGTATTAATTTGAAGGTTTAGACTGCATGGCTCAAGAAATACTAGTTGAGTTCCCACTTCATTCTTTCATGTGAACTTCATCCTGTGAAGTTATAACTGCATGCAGCATGTGTTGTGGAGTAGAAAATGCTCTGGACCCATGGGAGAGGGGAATGAGCTAAACAACAGAAATTCATCCAAAATGTAGCTTTCCCCCAGAAGCAGAATTTGTTTCC
This sequence comes from Ctenomys sociabilis, assembly GCA_004027165.1. Classification (NCBI taxonomy): domain Eukaryota; kingdom Metazoa; phylum Chordata; class Mammalia; order Rodentia; family Ctenomyidae; genus Ctenomys; species Ctenomys sociabilis. Next base: position 18,392 of record PVKA01019497.1, on the reverse strand, counting down.
GCTCTTGTTCTTTCTTTCTCTCTCACCTAAGAAATTGCCAGGGGACCAGCAGAAAGAGAAAAAAGAAATGCTTTATCGTCAGGCCCAAGAAAAGGTTGAATTATTTTCAGGATGAAAATGGAAAAAGTAATATTCCCCTTTTTGAGATTCAGTTGTTTGCCAGAAATGCACACCCTAACTGAGGGGCAGTGGAGGGAATCTGGGATCACTGTGGTCCACTTCCCAGTGTGGTCATGGGGCTCTTTCTGCGTACCTGCCCGTGTGCTCAGGTCAGTAGGTTATGTAGCATAATGGCTGCTAAACAAAGCTAGTCCTAGAATTTTTTTCCCCCTCTACCTTTCATGTAACAGAATTTTCCTAAACTTGAGTATGTAACGGTTAATTCTCATTTTTTCTATGCTATTAACCAACTCCTTCAATCAAAATTATATTTTTACTTTACTTTTTTTAAAAAATAGTAAAATTAAAAATGATATAGAATGTTGCTGAACAAGTCGATAGAAATTCAACAATGGTTGTTAAATTGCACATTGTTGTCTTCAAATTAGTCGTTCAGGATACCAGATATAAGCATGCAAAACTGGTCAAAAAATTAAAAAGAAAAAATATTAAGCACTAACTGTTCTTTTCAATAGACCAGTAGAAATCAACAGTACAATTATCCAAGCTATTCTATGTATGTACAACATATTTTTTTCTTCTTTCTTTCTTTCTTTCTTTCTTTCTTTCTTTCTTTCTTTCTTTCTTTCTTTCTTTCTTTCTTTCTTTCTTTCTTTCTTCTTTTCCTTCATCACAGTTGAAAGGATGGCTATTAAGAATTCAACCAGTAACCAGTGCTAGAAGGGCTGCAGGGAAAAGGAACCCTTCTTCTCTGTTGGTGGGAGGGTAGATTGGTACAATCACTATAGAAATCAGTGTGGAGATTCCTCAAAAAGTTGGAATTGAAGGTTCCATTCAACTCAGCCATTCCCCTCTGTAGGTATTTTTCCAAAAGAAATGAAAACATCATTCCACAGCTGTACACGCGTACTCATGTTTATAGCAGCACAATTAGTCATAGCAAAATGTTGGAAACAATCCAAATGCCCATCAACTGAGGAATGAATAAAAAGTTGTGGCATTTTTTTTTACAATGAAGTATTACTCAGCTATAAAAAAAAAAGATAGACTCGAGGCTTTTATGGGTAAATGGATGCAGCTAAAGAGCAAACTCATCAGTGAAAGAAATCAGAATCCCATGTGTAAATATAATATTGTCTTTCTAGAAAGAGTAAACAAAATCTGAAAGGTACAACAGATACTGTGAAAGGGAAAAAAACTGCTCAAAGGGAAAAAAAAATCCTCTTTTAAAAGTCTAGTGCTTTAGTTTTCCCCCTCATTAATCTTGTATTCTTTATTTTACAATATATAAATTGTAGTTCCTCTCAGTTTCATCTTCTTTAGCTGGAATATTAAGATTAGATTTACCACTCTTCTTTCTAATGTAAGCCACACATATTCTATGATTATAAAATTGTTTATCCCTAAATATGAGCTATTTTAATTTTTTCAATCATTTAATATAGTTAATACAAATCAACATTATGCTTACTTTTAAAATAATACCCTTCTGTTGAAAAATACATAAACTTCTAAAGTAAAAAAAAGTGTATTTCTATTGCTCTAAAGAAGAGCTAACCAAAAAGGTGTCTTAGAAGGAGGAGCTCGGGCTGCATCTGTGTTTGAATCACTGTTTAACAGTATAAGGGTTGGGAGGCAGATTTTGAAAAACTCAAACTTCAGATCCAAAATTTAACATCTAGCAATACTGTACATGTAGATAATTAATGCCCTGCTGTTGAGGTACATGGAAGGCTAGTTATTGGCAACACCCCTCCTTTGGCCAACAGAAAATACGCAATCTGAGGGCCAGAACCATATCTAGGGTGACTTTGCACCCCCATACTTGACACTGGTCTAATCCCTCTTAGGTTTAATCCAAATGCCTCCTGCCTCTGTTATCTGTAGTACAGTGCTCTAGTCCCAACCTACATTGCTACTGACCACTTGAAATGTGATATTCACACTGAATGTACTGGAAGGTTAAAATATATACCAGAATTTGAAGACATAATGGGAAAAACTAAAGGGTTTAGAACAGCTTTTCATTAAATTTTATATTGATTGCATGTTTTAGTGTTAATATTTTTGGTATTTTGGGTTAAATAAAATTTACTACTGAAATTGAAAAATAAAATCTAGTGTTTTATTTTTTTAATCCCACTATCTCTCTCCTTACCATCTCTCTTTTATTTGATCATTTTTGGTATAAAATAAATTTTACACCAACAAGAAGCAAAGCCTTGAATGAACCACGGTAGGATTTTTCTGGAGTAGCATCCTAAGGAACTTTTTTCAGTAAAACAGCACTGATACCTTGGAAATGCTGAGTGCAGGAGTCCAGAAAGTTGTCTCAACAGGGAAGGTAGTTTTGAGAAAGAAACATGACAACAGAGCTCAGAAAATGGTAGAACACACACAGAATCAGGAGAGTGGCTTCCCCCCTTGTTAAACCTAGACCCTTGGGAAAAGCTCTGCAGTAGTGATGTGGTTTCTTAATCAACACTTTCCCAATTAGTCAGACACTCAGCAACTTAAAGAGACCTTGTAAGAACAACAGGCCAAACCTCCCAGAGCCTCTGCAGTCTTCTCGGGCCACTCCCAAGCCAAGCAAAACGGCACTAGCATGTGGCAACTTGAACTACCTTTTCAGAACCCTTTCTTAGGTCTTTCTGTGACTGTCCTGGCTGCCTTTTAGGCCATGCAGTTCTCTCCAAGTCTTTGGTCAGGAGGACTGTTTGGAAATGATTAGAGTAGGAAGATGTCCCCTCACTGAGAGCCTACCAAGCCCAGAGGTGGACAGCCGCTTGGAAGTTTGCCTAGGTTTGAAATTCCAGTTGAAAATTCTTGGATTTGCCAGTCTACAGGAAATATACCAAGACCAGTTTTCAAAGGTGAATTCTTGGGCTGGGGAGATGGCTCAATGGAATAATTGCTTCCCTGGCAAGTGCAAGGGCCTGAGTTCAATCCCCAGTTCCACAAAAAAAAAAAAAAAAAAAGGTGAATTCCTTAAACTCCCTCCTTGACAGCATGTTAGAGATATGGCAGACCAGGCATAGTTTGAGAGTTTAGGGTTTCCTGTCAGCCCTGACTCTACAAAAACGAGAGTGAGAAATATTGAGGTGTTTGTACAAAATACCTTTCCACAATAATGGTTTACATTGGCATACTTGTTTTCGTTGTTCAAAATATTTCCATCTTTTATTTGACACTATCAAATAGTAACCAGGAGACAAACAACACAAGTACTTTGGACAGCAATTTATAGCTGAGGAGAGAGGTTGAGTTGATTGTTTTATTTCCTCAAAAAAAAGGGGGTACAAAATGAAGTTTGGGGGCTTTGTAAACTGGTGTTTCTTCCTTTTTATTCCACTTCATAAATTTTATCAACAAAAATGTCAGTGGAGGATATGTTTCTTTTTAAAAAAAAAATGTTTTTAAAAGTCTTCTTAGCTTTTAAAACCAAGAGACAATTAGAAAAAGATTATCTAGTTATATCTTTCCTTTAACCCCATGCCCCACGTGTAGTCAGGACCTTTAAATCATTCAAGACAGCTAAGAAAATCTCTTATTTTTAAATATCCCAGGAGAAAGAGATTCCTCAACCCCTATGGGTAACTTTTCCTGGTGTTTCACATTTCTCAAAGTCAGGAAATTCTTTCTTCTGCCCTAAATCCCTAATGCGGTAGTTTGAGCCCATTTCCTCCCGATTGGTCTTTTCTGTGGAGATGCTGAACAGCTGTCTGGGCTCCTCCACATGAGAGATCATTTCAAAGAGGAGGAGAAGGCTGTTAAGTCACTCCCTATGCTTTTCTTCCACAGTTTCAGTAATCCCTATTCCTTTCACCGTTTCTCATAGGTCTCATTTTCCAGCCTTTGAAGCGCTGCTCTGACTTCTCCCACATAATTCAAAGTCTCTGTTGAGGTACTGGGTGAAAGGAGACTATGACCTTTGTTCTTGGCAGCTGGGGCCTAGAGAAGGGACTCACATACTAGCCTCATTTGGAGCCTGCAGCACTCATGCCTGCCCGAATACTGCTGAGGGCTCTGTCCTGGAACTCAGAAATCTAGTGTTCTCAAGGAATTGGATTGGATGATTAGCAAATTAAATGCAAAATACCTCCAGAATTCCAACAGTGTATTGGCAAAAGCCCATCTGGAATATTTCAATTTGTATCCAAGGTACTCAATTTTGGGCTTAGCATGGCACTAAAGCTGTGTCACAAGCTTTCTGAAATGATTCACTGGGCAATTTTTCTCAGGCAGAAGACTCTAGAATGCTATTAATTACTTAAACACTTCTCATGTCCTTATATCATTACAATAATGTAGAATGGATCCACTAAGGCAATGTTTCATATGGTTTCATGATTTTTATCCTGCATTTTACATTTAGCCATTGACTAAAGTATGTAATTATTATAAAACTCACATAGTGAATAGGACCAAGATGTCAAGCAGCTTTAAATAAAAGAACAAAAAATGATGGGATAACTTTGAACTTGAGACTATTTTACATTCTTGCAGAATTCCTTGAGAACTAACTACAGGTGTTCCTGGAACGAGGTCAGAATGTCACAGAAGATGTGGTGAAGTGGTATTTCCTACAAACTGTGCATCTGCTACACCTCTAAGGTCGGCTAGGTACACAGCAGGCCTATAGGTATTTAACAAGATGATATAAGCATGTTAACTTTATTGGAGGTTGAGTTGGTACCCGTCAGTAAGCTAAAGACACTGGCATAGGCTTCGGGGTAAGATAATAAGAAAAACAAATAGGCTGCAGAAGGTCTGAAGATTTCAGATCAGAATAATCCCAGCTGCCTGTGTTTTCTTTTTTATTTTCTTTGAATTTTTTTTATTGAGAAACAAATATCAGTGAGATAGTTTCAACTCTGTACATTGTTATCTTCTTCGTGGCTATCCATAATATAAGAAGCAGACAGGATATCCTATTAGTATAAATCTTCTCATTGAGTTAAGCAAAGGTATCTGTATATCTATCCTAATAGTCCTTCCTTTGTAGCCCCTTTTTATTGTTTAGGCCTATCAGAGATGGATATTCCGTTGGCATCTAAATATTATGGGTGTGTACATTTTGGCCATAGCCTTTCAAGGTCAGTGAAGACTCAGGACATAGGAGAACCGTACTGCCATCATGCTTTCCACACATTTTGATTCATTCATTTAGCCAAACATGGTGACTGAAAGCCTCCTGAACATGTGCTACATAGACATAGGATTTTTATTTTAAGAAGTGATTGATAAAGAAGATAAAGAAGGGATTTTTTTTTTCTTTTTTTTTTTTTTTTTTGGCAGAACCAGGGATTGAACTCAGGCTCTTGTGCTTGCCAGGGAAGTGCTTATTCTACTGAGCCACCTCCCCAGCTCAAAGAAAGGATTTAAAAAATATTCCTAAGACCTACTCACAAGGTCATCCAAATGACCTTTCTCTAGGCAGAACATGATTATCCACTTGTTTGTCTTCTTCATTAGGACCAAATGACCCTCCCCAGGCAATGTCTTTTCATTCCCACTGGCAATTTGGGTGGGTGGGGACTCAATAAGCAAAACCCTAGGGTTACTATTAACCACCTGAAATCTTATTCCCCACCTTTATTCAAGGCTGTGGAGAATCATGCTCTGAGAGATGACTTCCCAAGCTTTTGTTTTTAAAAAACAGAATTGAACTCAGGACCTTGTGCTTGCCAGGCAGGCCCTTGTACTATATATCCTTATCCCCTCACAAGCTCTTCCAGACTGTTGTCAGAGCTCTGCCTGTACTACAAATGGAACTGAAAGTACAACAAGCCATAAAACAGAGGGAAGTGTCTCACTCCTGTTGGTAATGGGTATTCCCAGTGCCCAAGACACTGTCCACTTGAAAAGACATAATAACAGGAAAGATCTGGCTGCTGGAGAGACATAATGGTTTAACCCACTGACCACCATAATGGTTTGCCCAGGTTTAGAAGTTTCCAAAGCTCAATTTTTCTTGTATTAAAGGATCTCAAAGACTCATGCAGCGTATAAAAGCAAAATCAGCTACTTCCACGTAAAATAGCACACTACCAAGCATGCCATTTTTACTAATATAGCAGGAAAAAAATAAGCCATCCTTCATTTCTATGCTTACCTGCTCTTCTCAAGCAGCATACGTAGGGGGGGTGCTGTCTTCTGACACCAGCAGCCTTCCAGTTGCCAAGTGGTTCTTTGTCTTTGAAGGAGGAGCCCTTACTTCACACAGTTCATTTACCCCTGAACCACTTCTAATAGTGTTCAATATTAAAAGAGCCATTGTCTAATATTGCATCATTTATGGGTCTGAATGAAAATGTTACAGCCTGGAGAAGGGAGAACATAGATTGACACACTTTGGTTCTACACAGCCTGGTACAACTTTGGTCATCACACTGGCTCAGAAGTCCTGACTGAAGATTCCTTATTTTAAGTGACTTCCGCTTCCTGTGATATTGAGTTTATTCCTATACACTAGTTATTTAGAGGAATATCATCTGGATATCCCAAAACTTCTAGTAGGCAGTTTCAAACACTGAGGAAGAATGATACTAAGCTATCTGAATAGGGCAGGCAGTACCAAGGGAACCAACTGGGAAAAATTGTTCCTATTATATCTCTCCAAAAATTACCTTTAAATTGTGTTTGTCTTTCCTCATTTCTTGGAAGAAACTCATTGTGGTCCTTCCTATCTAAACGCAAGAGGCACTTGAAAATGTGCCAGATCTTTATTCTTTTCTTTTACAAATCTCTGATCAAAGCAAGAAAAATATTCCTGTAGTTCAAGGCTCAATGGGGTCCTGGAGTGTAGGATCAGATTTCTCTTTATAATTTTCTTCTGCAGGACCTTTCAGGGGAAAATCATTTAGTCTTGGTACAAGTGAAAAGCTTGTTTGGTTTGACCTGCTTAATTCTCTCCAAGTTAAACTGCATAGGAATAAAGAAGTTTTCAAAGAAGATCCATGGTGTCTCAGGAAACTATAGGTCATTAAAAAAATAAATTCTTGACAAGATTCCCTCCCACCATCCTTTGAGAAACACCCCCACATTGAAGGTAAAAAGAAGGGAGGGGATATAGCTCAGTGCCAGAATGCTTGTTTAGCTAGCACAAGATTCTAAATTCCATCTCTAGAGGCAAAAAGAAAAGGTGACTTTTTAAGATGATTTGACTCTCACTTTGGTGTAAAGTGTAGAGAAGATTAAACCCTTTGAATTGCAAAAAAGTTAAAAGCAAATACTTTGGATACAAATGCAAATTCTGTTCATTCTTCCTTCCTGATATAACTGCTTCTAAAGCCTATTTTAATGAGATGAAGAAAGTAGTAAGGAAGAAAAGAAAAATCCTGCTTGTTATTGCTAAAACACCATTAGGAGTTGATTTTCCACCTTCACATTCACAGGTAGCACTTCATGGCTGTGCTACTCAGCTTGCTTCTACTGTATTAAATGGCTGAGACAGTCAACTCATCAAGTCTTACTAGACCTGCAGCAAGGCAGCATGTCATAGTGGGGAGTGAGCAGTGGAGCAAAGCAGAGAGAGAGAGAGAGAGAGAGAGAGAGAGAGAGAGAGAGAGAGAAAGGGGCCATTAGAGTTTCCACCACTTCCCCAAAGGACCAAGCTGGGAAGTAAATTTGTGACGCCCCGACCTTTTGGGGGGATACTTAAGATTCAAACTGTAACAGTGACATCACTGCTTTCCTTTTTTCATGGTAGTTTTTATTTAATGCCTTTTAGATAGCAATGTCAGTCTTGTTCTGAAAGAATTTTCTAAGCTTTCTATGATAACTACTCTCTCTTCTATACCTGCTAATTAGATTCCCCATCCCAGAGATTTGGGTCTCACCTCAAGGCAAGGCTGTGTTCAGTACAGTCTATTGGAGTTAAGAATAAACAAGCCTGTTGATTTTCTTCAGTGTCTAATTTTAAGGTTATATTCTATCCAGAAGTTTTGGAAAGAGTGTGGGGTTTTGATTTGGAGACATTCAGATTTGCAGCTCCATCCTTCTAAATCTCAGTTTATCCATCTGTAAAATGAACATAATGATATTGCTGTATTGATTAGTGGTTTCTTGTGTCTTTCTCCTATGTTATCCTTTTATGCTTAGTCCTATGAAAACTGCTACTCCTCTAGGCATCTTGATCTTTTTCTGTTCAGGGAGAACAGAGTGGGTAGTTTGCAATACGCATGGGCCAGCTCAATCTATTCTTTTTGTCAGAAGGACAATAGTTTTCCCAAGGGTCTTTCCCAGCAGACTTATGCTTCTACTCATTGGTCAAAGTGTATCACCAAAGGTCTCTCATACCTGTGAGGAAGCCTAAAATATCAAACTTGTTTAGTTGACATACTGTCAACCTAAAAACCAAAAAGAAAAAAAAGAAAAGGTAAAACAACAGTCTGCTGTTAGTTTGTGTGAACAAAATGGAAAATGGATATTAAAACAGTGATAGTTTTTAGATTAATCTGCTTTAAGCATGGTTGTGAAGGTTAACGGGGATACACACTCTGACTGTCGGACCCAGCAAGGTGAACTGTAGTAACTCCTTGCACAGTAGGACTTGGATGGGGCTAATCCCTCACACGCACAAAGGTGTGCACACTCAGGAGGGTAACCAGGCACGTGCTGCTGGCTTCTACAGAGGACTTTGTTGCCTTCCATCAGCCGTCTTGACCTCTATCCCTAGCCCAGAGGAGGCCCTTGTCTGGGCTGCTGTGCAGCTCTCTCCCCAAGGGAACTCCCATGGGTGCAAGAGCATTGGTCTGCCAAGAACTCGGCTGGCTTCAGAGCTCTGCATCACCTTCTGGGCTTGCCTACATCTGAATATAATAATATGTTGATAAAAGACCTTGTCAGGCTCTGCCGCAGTTCTCTGCCACACAGCCTCATTACACTCCTGCTTCATAATTAAAATTGAAGGCACACAGCCCGCTGGACCTGTTGTTAAGAGTGCACTGTGGCTGCCATGGGAAGAACGTCATGTTTGATTTCTGGGCCCGGACCCATATGCTGGCAGGGGCCTGGGGCCTTTGTTCACCATGACGATTCTACATCATCTAATTTCTTATCAAGCTAGTGTACGTGTGTGAGGTACTGATTTTGTGCTCTCACGGGGGAATTGTAGGGGGCAAGAAGCCCTGTGATAGGATGGGGGGGTGGTAAAGAGACTTGTGAGAAAAGAATGACCTAAGAAAGACACTAAACTAGAGTTGTATAAATTGGTAAAAAAAAAAAAAATGCAGCCCTTCAAATATTCTCATGCTATTTGCACAGGATGGGATTTGTTCAGAATGTCTTATAGCTTACATTTGTGAAGTACCCAAAGAGCAAATACATATAGCATATTTGAGGGAGTTCTTCATTTCTAACACAAGTCATATACCATTGGGCCATAGATAAAGCTTTCAGAATTAGAACATGTAATTCAAGCGTGAACCTGCCAATCTCATGTCCTAAATTTGGCTAGATGCTGCCTGGCCCTAGAAGAAAAAGGGAGTTGAATCTCCTGGATTTATCTAAAGCTCTCTATCCTTCCAAAAACCCAGGAGAGTCAGAGTCTAGTTCTCTCAAAGGACAAAAACCTGTCACAACTGATGGAAACCAAGCTGGAGTCCCCTGTAGCCCAAGCTTCACTTCCTCTAGTGCAGAAAGAAGGAGGGCAAATGTGACAATTTGTGTATTTGAGCAAATCTCAACAGGAAAATCCTTTATGTCTTTCAAAAAAGTACATGGCTGAAAGCCCATTTTCCAGACAGTAAAAGTGAAAGTTGAGTAAGAGTGAAGAGTGAAATCAGGAAGCAGGTACCACACCAGGGTGGCTTACATGACACTTATATTAGTCTGCACCAGGAGTGATGAACTGTACAATCTGTGTGCTGCAGTTGGGATGCTTGTATTATTGAAAGCGCTAAAAGTTTCACTGTCACTGGTCTAGGCTATTCACATTTCAAGTGACAGAAACCGTATTCAAACTGCCTTAACCAAACAATAAAAATTAAGGGAATTTACTGCCTTGTTACTGAAAGCTTCAAAGATACATCCAAACACTTTAGGCAGCAGCTGTATCAATGGGCTCAACTGGGTTCATTTTTCTCTCATTTTCTTGGCTTAGCTTGTCCCTACCTGGCCTCATGCTCAGCTGATCTGTCTCCAGATGACAGCCACTAGTAACCTGAATTTATGTTTTCCTGACGTAGCAACTCCCTGGAAAGAAAATATATTGGTTTCCAACTGATTTTAAAATAATGCTGTGTAACAACCACAAAATCATAATAGCACAAGAAGCACTTATTTTTTGTCAACTTGAATGTTACTACAGGGAGGCTTTGGTTCAGTCTGAGGCAGCCTGAGATGTTTCAGATAGGCCTACCCTTGGGCCAAAGAGGAAAGGCAAAAGCTTCCCTGAGGAAGATCTCCTTGGGTCAAAAGCAGATATAAAGGGGTAGGTTCCAAAGTACAAGAGGACATCAAGCCACTGTTTACCTCATGCTTACTAATTTTCCATTGACCAAAGTAAGCCATATGGCCAAGTCCAAAGTCAAGGGTCAAAGAAATGAATTCTATGTGCATATTTGAAGAAACTATATACCTATAGGGCAGAAGGCATAGAGATAAGGAAGGGCAAACACTGAGAATTAATAACGCAACCCCAGAAGTTGTCTTTTCAATCTCAGAGTACATGGAAACATGCCTGGTTTGGATACATGCTTATCTTAGAAGAACTCCCTAGAATGCAAATGGGGAACTCTGAGTGGCCAGCCTGAGTGGTCTAGCGTGTTCCACAGAAGTGGTGTCAATGATAACTCATGAGAACCATGTAGAGTGTAGTGAGGATTCCCTAGAGGAACAAAACAAAGACATTTTTGAAAAAGTGTGACTAGCAGGCATGAAGCCATAGCTGTCACTGTCCACTTGCAAGTATATAAAAATAGTGATCTAAATAGCTATCAGAAAGTATTTACTTCTAATGCCCATGGAAATATTCCTGAGAAGACTGAAGGGATCCAGCAGTCAGGGGAAGCAATCACTTAGTGTTCTTTGCCATGAATTCTACCAATGCCAACATTTATGCATACATCAATTACTATGACTTGTCACTAAAATGTTCACAAGTTGGAGGATTGGTCTTTGGCATGGTGGTGTGGGGGTGTAGTCTTTGGTAACAGAGACCTAGTGAGGGGTGTTTAGGACACTGGGAGAGGGTTTTCCCTCAAAAGGGATTAACATAGCTCTCCTAACCACATTCATTCAAGAATGAGCTGTTATGAAGGGCTAGACTAGCCCTCTGTACTCTTCAGCTTCCTATCTTGCTGTGTGATCTCTTCTCTCTCACATGTTATTGAGGCTTATTCATGTTCAAAGAAAGGACATGGATTCTAGATTTTATGAAAAGGGATAGTATTGTGGAATAGTATGTGGGACTGGAAATACTGAAGTGACCATTTTTGGAAAATTTGATACATGCTTCCTCCCGATCCAAGTAGGAACAAAACATTAGATTTAAAACCACTCAGATGAGAGTTAAAATTCTTGTTCTACCATTAATTGGCTATGTTATTTCAGCCAAGTTTGTCAGCATTTCTGAGCTTTAGTTTATTTATCCATAAGATGGGAATGCAAATATAGGTTAGGATGAGCTGTTGTAAAAAACTAAAAGATTTTTTTAGCAAACATCTCAACCTAATAGGACATTCTTCTTTGCCTCTGCAACATATTCTCAAAGGTACCTTGAGTCATTAGCTGTGACTGGAATTATGGTCACAATTTTCTCTGAATATGGGCATGCAAAGAGTATGACACCCGGTGTGAGTTCATCAGGAGCTGGAGTTAGACTAGATCATGTGGCTACATTGCCCCTTAAGTCTATAGATCTTTCAATTGAAGACAGCAGATTGTAACCTGTTTAATAAGTGATGGGGGAACACATTCATTTCCTGGAGCCCAATGTAGTTTAGCATAAATTTTAGTACAAGAGTTAGCTGAAAATTAATAATGTTGTGAAAGAAAATGAAAACATGGATTTAAAAAAAGAAATGATTTATTCAAATAGAATCACACCTAAAAAGTTTTCTCACTTTCTAATGCTTCTATTTGATATGTGTAACTTAGTAAAAAAAAAAAAACATCTATTGGACCAAACATCTATTTTTAGGCTCAGCTATAACTCTTTTACGAAGAGCCTTCCCCTTGGGACTTCTCAAATTATTTTTCTCAGAAGATACAATTTGCTTTTATGGAAGATAAAAATCCTATTGCCAATTCCTTCTCACTCTACCTTGCACTTTAAATGAAGAATCACATTTTTCCAGGAAAGGGTAACTAAAAATATCCTTTTCTCCTTAGTGCAGCTAACTAGAACTTTGGACCACTCACAATGCAAGTAAAACTGACTTCTTCCCTTGGTGTCCATTCTTGCAAATCAGAGCTCCCCAGTGACAATCCCTGTCTGACTCATCTAGGTCTGGAGGACTTCAAGGGAAAAAGGGAATTGCTTGGCATTGTCTTATGATCTTAGTTAAGAGCTTCCAAATAGATGTTCCATGTTATTCTGGAAAAGTAGACATGCTAACTGAGCTGGTCTCTTCAAGGTTTAGTTTGTGATCCATGTTGCAATACTCAAGTTCTAAGGGCTAAGCAACACTTAAATTGAGGGCAGGAGATGTTCAGAGTAAATGCAAAGGAATTTGCATATTAAATGCTGTGCTAGACAGACCCCTGTTCTTTCTCCACCAGTAAGACAGAGTCCCACTAGGGAAGCTGGCTAGTTGTGAAATGACATACATACAGAAGAATTGTTTTCCAGATATCCCTCAACAACTAATTTGTCTCCTGAAGCATGAAATTTAATTACCCGTGTTGGATATACTTGCATAATCACATATTTTTATTGCACAAACCATTCAGTCTTTTAAAATATAAGGACAAAATCCTGGTTACAGAAATAGCTTTGACATCAGAGATTTGTACAAGGAAATACTTAGTGCAAATCACTTTTCTAGGATTAATTTTCATTTGGTGCCCTTTGGTAGAGTTAAATGTTCACTTGCACACATATTTTGCTACTATGTTGACAAAGAGGACCCAGTGAGCTTTTATTAAATTCTCATAATGCTGTGGCTGACCATCACACTCATCCAAATCTTTTGCTAATTCTACCCTTTGCTGCTTCTCATAGCACATAAATCTTCCTCAACCTCTGGGAAGGATCACACCCTTCCCTAGCATTTTTCAATCTCAGTTCCACTTCTCTTGAAACAAGGTGACCAGAAGTGAAAAAAAGGCTCCCCACAAGAACCAAGGTACATCACCTCTGCAAGGGGAAACCAAGGAACTGTGAAATAGCCAGCCATATTTTAGCACTCTTATAGAAGACATTAAGGTGCCATATTTAGTAGTAGTAGGTTTTGTCCCTAGGAAGAGTACAAATTAGCTTAAAAGTCGCTAATCGGTGACTTTGCCTAGAAAACATGTCAAGTCCTGAGGAATCACTCGATTTCCTTCTTTTTCAGTTTCCTCATTTTCTTTCTTTGGACTTCTTTAGAGCTGGGTTGGCTTATGCCTTTGGCATTTTAATCACCACCTTGCATTTTTGGGACACTCATATTAATTTGTTAGTTCTTAGTAAAAGCTGAATTTGTAAGCTATTACTAAGTATGGCAATGTATTATCAATAATTGATAAAAACAGAAAAGCCAGGAGATGATTACACTGCAACTGTGGGCAGGTGGTGTAGAGATACCCTTACCCTGCCAACTTCGCATCAAGGTCCCTGAATTGCACAGGTAGGGGAAACTCTGCCCCTCAGATGTTGGAGTGGGGAGAAGTTGGTCTCACCATGCAAATCAGGTGAGGCAGCAATATGTACAGCTTTAAGTCAATCATTATTGTGACTTCATTTAGATAAGGAACGTGAGCATTTAGGATAGTAAGTAGCTTGCCCTGTGCCAATAATCTGTATAGTGTGACACTGCGTATGCTGATTGCTTCCACAAAGCAGCCCTGGAGCCTAGCCTATGCAGGTCCTGAGTCTGTTTTCTTTCCAGGGCTGTGCTGCTATAGAAGCTGAATGCCGTAGACCATTCTCTATCTATACAGCTTGATCTTGGAGGTGGTTATCTGTGTCTTCTATTCACTATTTCCATGCTGCCTTCAGGATTTGGCCATAATGGAAAATGAAGCAAGAACAAAAGCCCTGTCAGTTACTAACCCTTTCTTTAGATTTCTGTTGTCATGGAGAACACAGTTGTCAGCCTTTGTTTGCAGCGGCTACAGCTAAATTTCCCAAACCTGCTAAGCGAAGTTCATGTATGACTGGTCCACTGACCAACAGAACAAAAGGCTACAAATTATCTCTAAAGAACATTAATCGAAGGTCTCTGCACTATCGAATCCTTCTCTCAATTAGAGACCTGTCTCGGGAGTAATGTTCTCTCTAAAAATCATGATATACACAGCTCTATAAATCGATGAAAGACTTGTGACCATTAAACTTAATTGATACTGAATTTAGAGGGATACATTTCAATCATGTTGCCATTTTATTTGAAAATTAGTTTCTGGCGGTACCTCATTCCTTCCCTTGACATGCTGGGACACGCTGCGCCCTGGAGTGGGCTCGCTAGGGAGCAGGCAGTGCAGCTCTGGGTGGAAAGCTACAGAATGTGACACACAGACAGGAGAGGTTCCAAGGTGCTGTAAACAAGGAGACATAAAATGGCCAATAAAAACTGATTCCACGTAAAATCAGCAAAAAACAGGTTTTATATACCACTCCATATGTTCCACAGGAATAATGCCCCATAGCACTTTATAGTGAAGCACAGTAAGAAAGGCTGCTCTGAAGACCAGGCTAGGAATATAATCGTCTTTTTTGAATGCATTCTTGGATTTAAGTAGGTGTAATCCTCTCTTTGAGATTATTGTTATTGAGAGTGCCAGGGAGCTGTTGTTTTCTGTAATTGCCTCTGGACCAAAACCACGTTAAAAGAGAAAAGCAAACACAGCTTGTGGTTAGAATCCAAAGTGTGAGTGTGTGTGTGTGTGTGTGTGTGTGTGTGTGTGTGTGTATTTCTAGGTGAATTGTAGGAAATGGTCTCACTGTATGAAAACCCTCCCCAAAAGATAATTGGATACTGATCTAGTACCAGGGTGGAAGAGTGGTAACAAAGTTGCTTCTGTTTAAAGCACCCAAGTTCACTTACTCTGCCGCTGTTTGCTATATGCATTTATGGAAGCAAAACAACTTGGAGAAATATATGAGCTTCTTTTTAAAAAGAAAATAGAAAATCCATAGAAGTATGTTTTGCACAAACGTACTTATAGAGTAATTTTTCCAAACAGAGCATGCATACACTTTCATTGAATACCTTTCTAGACATATGGATTTTTTTTCTATCTCTCCTTTGGTACCTGGAAACTCTATCTTACCCATATTAGTTACTAAAATCTGTATCTTCTGAAAAAATAAAATATATAGATAATTTATTTTCTCGCTTCAATTTGTCTAATTTTTCCTCTATTCTTTTCTCTGATAGCCCATATATGTTTTATCATTTGTGAACATTTCTGGCTAGGAAAGAACTCAAGATGGCAAACATTTTCTCAGAAAACCGTATTTCTTTACTTACATTGACTGAAAATGCTCTAAGAGGTCAAAGAAGGTCAGAATAAATTCTGTTGTCTTGGGTTTAGGGGTCTCAGGTGTGCGATACCCAGGTCTTCATGTAGGAGTAGACATCTGAAGGAATTTAAAACCTCTGGTACTTAAAACCACAGTATTTATTAAACTATTAGTTGGAGTAACACAAATGTGAATGATAAGTGGAGATTTTATTAGGAAGGAAATTTCTTCAAATTGATTGGAGAAAAAGTGTGGGCAGATAATGTTGATTAGCTTGTTAGGCTCAACAGTAGGAAACAAAGAGGATAGAAGTGAAAGTTAAATTGAAACAGTAAAGTTTGAGCTGGCCAGATAGCTCAGAGGATTAAAGTACCTGCTTAGGCAGAAACAGGGACTGGGGTTCAATCCCTGGCTGTGCTGAGATGGCAAGTAAGACTGGACATGATGATGCACGCCTGTAATCCCAGCACTTAAGAGACTGAAAACAGGAGGATCACAAATTCAAGCTGTGCAGTGAGATCCTATAGATCCTGTAGACCCTGTACTAAATACATTCTAAAAAACAGTAAAGTTTCCTTGATTGCTAGAATGAAATGGTTTTGTACAGGACAACAACAGACTCATCACCACAGTTTTCTGTGCAAATGACAGTTGAATTTCTTAAGCTCAAAAAAGTCTTCTTGGAATTGAACTTGGCTGCCCAGAAATGAAAAAGAAGAGTCAGACTGAGGCTTAGGCAAGGTCCTTAGTGGAAGGTCCTGGTCCTGACAACACACTTGAGGTACAGAAATAGTCTACTAGTTCCACCCACCCCCCTACAATGCACTGTCCAGTCCTAACTTCATGAACATCACTGCAGATATAGGTTGCAGACCCACTGCTCTTACACAGTGAAAATTAAAATATTATATCTTTGCATCCTTAATCCAGAAAGAGTTCTAGGTGCCCTGTTTTATCTCTCGGGTCAAAGTTTGTGAGGAGCCCATATCTGTCCTTGCCTAGGACTGCTGCATGTGTCTCCAAACAAAAGACAATTGTATATTAAAGATGAGGGAGAAAAGTCCAAAAAAAATCCACCCATAGAATCATAGATGAAAACACATCTGTGTAGGGTCACTGAGGGCAGAGACAATTTCCAAGAAGAAGAATCTCTAATATTTCTCTGATACAAAGAAGGGGAAAATAATGGAGGAGAAATAGAGAGAGAGAGAGAGAGAGAGAGATTGAGAGAGAGAGAGATATTATGAGCATCAGAGTTGGGAGGTCACCCATGCCCTGGAATTTTTATAAATTTCATTTGCATATATACTCAAAGAATATAAATGCATATTCAAACTGCTTGACATATGCAAATATGCAGCTGTAATTTTTTGCTATACAAATTTACATTTTGAGAATTTGGTATATCATCTGGAGAAGACTATTAACTCTTTCAGGTCAACATGGAATCAAACTATCTAATTCTTTTACATACAAGCAGTTCTGAGTTCTGAATAAGAATAATATATTGAATAATGTATCTAAATAGAGTCATAAGAGTTTATGCAAAATTCTAATGTCTTTAGGATATTCTCTCCAAGATAAAAATAAAACATCTCCTCTGGTAAACTTACTAGTGTCCCTTAGCATTCATTTAACCATCTTAGTAAAGTTGGGTGTCTGTTATTGCTATCAACATGAACGCTAAGAGAAAATTAAAAACTTTGCCAAGGGCTGGAGAAATAGCTCAGCAGATAAGCACCTGCTTTGGCAAACACAGGGACCAGAGTTTGATCCTCACTTCCACAGGGGCATGCTGGACCTGTCCAGGGGGCCTGCTGAGATGGTGACTGAGTTTGGGCATGGTGGCGCACACTTGTAATCCCAGTGCTGGAGAGGCTGAAAACAGGAGGCGCACTATGAGTCCAAGCTGAATAGTGAGACCCTGTACCAAATACATAAAATGAAAAAAAAAAACTGTTGATATTGTTTGTTGGTACTTCTTAGTTTGAATAGATGGTGAGGCTGATCATGGAAGTACATGGGGGGATGGTCCCTGATAGGTTAAGCCTAGCCTGAACTACACAATGAGACTATGTCTTTAAAAGACAGAAGGATAAAAAATAAATAACATGAATAGATGAAATTGATAGCAACCAAAAACTACAAATATGTTCAGGAAATTTAAAACATGAAACATCTTGGCAATTGCCAATACCTAAAGGTTATGTCCATCATGTCATGAAGTGGCATAAAGTTTTCACCCTTTTCAAATAATTGGGCATCATATTGATGGGTAAAATTGTGCATGTCAGTGATTCCTGCACTGATGTAGGGAAACTGACAGACACTTTAAAGGAAGCCAAAGTTTTCGTGCATCAACATGTCATGCTGGGGATAATTATACAGCTTGTTTTGTTACCCTCAGCATTGTGCCATATTTTATACTACCCAGTGATTCTTCCAGGATCCTCGTTTGTTTTGCATAGTGCAGCAATTCTGGGAAATATATATTTATGAAATGGTTGATGCTAATATACTTTATAAATGAAGTCAAAGTTCAGTAATACCGATGAACATTGTCCTTACTGCCAAGGGTGCATTTAGATATGGCCTTCACTGTGTATTCATTAAATTTAGTATCATCAGCATGAAATTATAGGCTAATAGGTCTGGAAGG
>PVKA01019496.1:0-41957 GCA_004027165.1 Ctenomys sociabilis | reverse complement strand
TAGAATATATATATATATATATATATATATATATATATATATATATATCCCAATTGGGAAAATACTCTGCAGTAAAAGAATTAATAGCTACATCTAAAGAAGACACTGATAAAAAAAATAGAGGAGATCAGAAATATGAGAGATTCCTGGAATGAGCAATAGAGAAAAGAAATAGATCGCATGAAGCATGGTCAAAGAGATATAGACGAACATAAAATCTGATTCATGAGTCTACAAAACCGCTTGCATGAAAGCAAAGACAGAGTTTCAGATAGTGAAGACACTGGTGCAGCTGGTGAAAGGGTGAGAAATGATCACTTACAAACAACGTGGATGCAGCAGATTATAATCCATCATCTGTAAGATGATGCCAAGATGAACAAGGTGAGATTAATTGTCATCAATGAGAAGGAAGCAATCAATACAAATGACATAAAAAGAATATGTGCAGAACTAATAGCAGAAAAATTCCCAAATATGAGGAAACAATGCAATATTCAGGTAATGGAAGCATACAGAAGACCAAATAAGTTCAATCCAACTAAAAGCACACCAAGACATATCATAGTCAAGTTCCCAGAAAACCAACACAAGAATAATATACTGAAAGCTACTAGAGAAAAGAAGCAGATCACAAAGAAAAACCCTTCACAATTACAGCTGACCTCTCTACACAAACCATGAAGGCAAGGAGAGCATGGAAAAGATTTCATCAAGTCCTGTATGAAAACAAATTCTAGCCCAGACTATTAAACCATGCAAAACTCTCTTTCATTTGATGGAGAAGTCAAATACTTCCATGAAATTATTTAGTTTCTCTTTGTACTTCCATGACAAAGAACAACTAAAGAATTTCATGATGACAAAGCCAACTCTACACAAGCTACTGAAAGAGGTTCTAGAGAGGGACCACAATGACCAGAACTCCATGAATGAGAAGGGAAGGAACCCACTAAACAGGGCAAACAATTAAATACAAAACAAAAAGGAGAAAACAACAGCAGATAAATATCATGACAATGAAAAGTCAACACATTTCAATTATAATCATCAATGTAAATGGACTCAATACACCAATTAAGCGAAATAGACTGGCACAGTGGGTTAGGAAATAAAACTCAACAATATGCTGTATACAAGAAACATATTGAACTCAAAAGAACATTCATAGGCTCAAAGTCAAAGGATGGAAAACAATACTACATGCCCCAGCACCTCAGAAAAAAGCAGGAGTAGCAATTCTGTTCTCAGACAGTCTCAACTTCTAACCAAGAAGGATCAAATGGCACAAGAAGGCCACTACATATTAGTCAGGGGAAAAATTCAAGAGCAAGAGGTAACACTCATAAATATCTATGCACCAACACAGGAGCACCCAACTATGTAAGACAAATCTTAATGGACATGAGAAACCTAATATCTAAGACTACAATCTTAACAGGAGACCTTAACACACACTTATCTCAAAAAGATAGATCAACCAGACAAAAAATTAGCAAGGAAGTAGCAGAACTGAACCAGAGCTTGGAACAAATGAACCTGGTGGACATATACAGAGTGTTCCACTCAACCACAGCTGAATACACATTTTTTTCAGTTGCACATGGGTCATTTTTTCAAAATAGGCCACATACTAGTCCAGAGGTCATGTGTAAGTATATGCAAGTAAACAGAAATTGTCTCCTGTGTATTATCTGACTACAGTGCAATGAAACTGGAACTAAATGACAAAAGAAACCAGAAAACCCACTAAATTCATGGCAATTAAAGAATACCCTACCTAGCAATCAATGGGGCACAGAAGAAATTAAACAAAAAATTCAACAATATCTGCAACTCAATAAAAATTCAAGCACAACTTACCAGAATTTATGGGATACCATGAAAGCAGTTTTCAGAGGGAAAATAAGAGCTATGAACTCACACATTAGGAAAACAGAAGGGGAAAAAATAAACACTCTAATTTTACACCTCTGACATCTAGAAAAAGGAAGAGCAAGCCAAACGCAGAGCCCAAATATAGGAAGAAATCATAAAGATTAGAGCAGAAATTAATTCAACTGAGATGAAGAAAACAGTAAAAAGAATTCACAAGTCAAGAAGCTGGTTCTTTGAAAGACTCACTAAAGTCAATAAGGCCCTAGATAACCTCATCAAAAAGAGGAAAGAAAAAGTTCAAATACAAGCAATAAGGAATGAAAAAGGTGAAATCACCACAGACCCAGCGGAAAGTCAGAAGTTTATCAATAGCTACTTCAAAATATTTATGCTCACAGAATAGATGACACAGAAGAAATGGACAGATTCCTCGAAAGGTACAAATTGCCAAAAGGGAAGCAAGAAGGTAGAACAACTCTCAATAAGCCAATAAGAGCCAGAAAAATACGAAACATAAAAAAAGCTGCTGACAAAGAAAAGTCCAGTTCCTGATGATTCACAGCTGAATTCTACAAGAAATTTATACAAGATATAATCCCTACACTCCTCAAACTCTTCAATGAAATTTTAAAGGAAGCAGTCCTCCAAAAATCATTTCTGGATGCAAACATTATACTGATTCCAAAACCAGAATAGATACAACCAAAATACAGAACTACAGGCCAATCTCCCTCATGAACATAGATGCAGAAATACTCAATAAACTCCTAGCAAACAGAATACAGCAAATCAACAAGAAGATCATACACCATGACAAGGTAGGATTCATCCCAGGGATGCAAGGATGGTTCAATATTTGAAAATCTATAAATTCAATACAGTATATCAATAGACTGAAATCTAAAAGCCACATGATCATCTCAATGGATGTAGAAAAAGCTTTTGACAAAGTCCAACACTCATTCATGTTCAAAGCCCTACATAAAATTGGAACAGATGGCCTCTAACTCAATTTGATAAAATCCATCTATGACAACACAATGGGTAATATAATCCTAAATGGGGAAAAACTTAAAACCTTTCACGCTCATATCTGGTACAAAACAAGGATAACCTCTATCACCCCTCCTATCCAAAACTTCTATATAGTTTTAGAATCATTAGCTACAGCCATTAGAATAGAAGAAGAAATAAACGGAATAAAAATAGGTAAAGAAGAAGTTAAATTATCACTATTAGCAGATGACATGGTCTTCTTTGGAAGACCCAAAGAATGCCATCAAGAAGCTACTAGAATTGATACATACATTCAGTAGCATAACAGTATATAAAGTCAGTACTGAAAAGTCAATAGCATTCCTCTACACAGAAAATAAACACACTGAGAGGGAAAGTATAGAAACAATACCTTTTACAATAGCACTACGGAAAATGAAATGCCTTGGAATTCACTTAACCAAGGAAGTCGAAGATCTTTTCATAGAAAATTACAACACCCTAAGATAAGAGATCGTAGAGGATTTCAATAAATGGAAAGATATTCCCTGCTCCTGGATAGGAAGAACCAACATCTTGAAGATCTCCACACTCGCAAAATTATTATACAGATTTGATGCAATCCCTATCAAACTGCCCTCAACATACCTCCCAGACTTAGGGAAATCGTTTTTAAAATTTACTTGGAATCAGAAAAGACCTTGAATAGCAAAGGCAATCCTGGCCAACAAAGGTGGGGCAGGAGGCATAATTCCTCACTTGAAATTATACTACAAAGCTACTATGATAAAATCAACATGGATTTGGGAATGAAATAGACCTAATGATCAATAGAACGAGATTAGATGATGGAGAGTCCTTTATGAACGCACTCAGCCATCTGATCTTTGACAAAGAGGCCAAACATGCTTACTGGAAGAAAGACAGCCTCTTTAACAAATGGTGCTGGGAAAAACTGGCTTTCTACATGCTAAAAACTAAAGCTTGACCCAGTTGTATCACCAAGCACTAAGCTAAAGTCAAAATGCATTAAAGATCTAAACATTGAAACAGAAAAACTCAATCTCCTGGAAGAGAAAGTAGGAGGAACTCTTGAACACATAGGAGTAGGCAGAATTCATGAACAAACATATATTAGCACTGGAAACACTGGGATCGACTCTTATTGAGAAGTTTCTGCACTTCAGAAGAAATTGTCAACAAAGTGAAGGGACAACCCACAAAATTGAAAAATCTTAACTCAGACAAAGGTCTACTCTCTAGAATTTATAAAGAACTAAGATATTTTAGGGCCCTCAAAATTAAAGACCCAATCCAGAAATAGGCATCTGAAATGAACACACGTATCTCAGAGGATGAAATTAAAAAAACGAATAAATATATGAAAAGATAGTCTGCATTGCTAGCCATCCATGAAATGCAAGTTAAACACCACTGAGATACCATCTCACTCCAGAAAGAATGGTTATCATAAAGAAATCAACCAGCAACAAATGTTGGAGAAGATGTAGGAAAAAGGTAACACTTCACTGCTGGTGGGAATGTAGACTGGTACAACCATTGTGGAGCCTTCTCACAATAGTAGGCCTGGAAATCCCATTCAACCTGGCTATTAGGAATTTTCCTGGAGGAACCGAAAGCATTACATCATAATGATATACATTCACTTATGTTTATAGCAGCACAATTTTGATAGCAAAATCTTGGAAGCAACCAAGATACCCATCACATGAGGAATGGTTGAAAAAGATATGGTATTGCTATACAATGGAGTATTTATTGAGTAAATATACTCATAAGTGAAATAAACCAGAGACACATGTGCAAATATCATGTAGTCTCCCTAATATAAAAAATCAAAAGAAGAAATGCAAATAGAAAGGTGTAACAACTAAAAAGAATTTAGTCACACAGTTATAGTAAACTGAACTGCATATGTTGTGGGATACTAATCAGCTTCTCTTTTGGATGGTTAACAACCTAAGTTCACAGATCAAAAATTGGAGAAATTGAAGGGCTACAAGTTCAGCCAACATTTTTATGATAGCCTTTCAAGGTCAGTGAAGACTCAGGACATTGGAGAACCTGTACTATAACATCATGTAACTCAGTTGTGCCCCAAATTTTCTGAGCAAGGAGATTATGGAGCCACAGAGGAAAGAGATTGAAGTTCTATAGTGTGCCTGGGGAGAGTCACATGGAGAGAAAACTTTCTCTCAGGTTCTCACAGAGAGCAAACTGGTGAAGCAATGGCCGTGAGTCATCCACATGGCTGACACTGACAAAGGATCTACAGGGTGAGTTATGAGGTTACAGGATAAACCCTGAGGGGACTTGCATGACCTCATCAGATACAAAAGCTATATTTTTTGTTAGATAGGTCTTGCTTTATCTTAGTGTTAACCATCTAGCACAAAATATAAAAAATGAGGTATATAAAATAAGGCCATTACAACAAGCTGAGCTGTAAATGGCTCTAGTCAATAACTTTTTCAGGTAACCCAGTATTATTGTAGACTGCTGAACTTGTTTGATTGTTTCACTGAATTCAAGCACCTATAATAATTGAATTACAAGAGAATACCCATCTTCGACAGGACTAAACAAAAAAAGGGATACAAAAGAAGAACCATGCTGTGCTTGTATAAACAGTACAGTTAGGATAAATATGCAATACTTCTTCATAACTGTATGAGAAGAAAGATTTGCACTAATAGTGGTTGGACAAGATATTATGTCAGATTCTAGTGCTATGGAGATCCACTATGAAGATAAGAATGTAGAAAGTATTAGTTATTGAAACTGTACTATAATTAAGGTTAAAAATAAGATAATTATACAGCTATATCTCTTAATTCATTGATTAGAGGCATCTTCTCTAATATTGTTTGCAAGTAGAATAGCATTTATGTACCTTGTATGAAAAAACCACTATGCAAACACTATTCAATGTATTAATTATTGAATTTGTCCTTCTAATTTGATTTGAAACTGTCTCACTGCTATTTGTTCTTCAATAAAATAAAATAATATAAAATAAATGGTTAAAAAAGATATGGTATTGCTATACAGTGGAGTATTTCTCATCTATAAAGAATGATAAACTTGAAACATTTATATTGAAGTGGATGCCACTTGAAAAAACATTCAAAGCTAAACAAACCTTGATCACTTGTCACCAGCAGGCACATTCCAGAGGGAGCATTTCAGGTTGTAATGAAGTGAAATTCAATGTTAACACAAATTCATGGACAAACAAAACACAGTAGTGGTATCCAACTGTACAGGTGAATACATTTGTAATCCTAGCACAGTAGGAGACTGCAGCAGCAGTATCATAAGTTGTACAATATCCTAGGCCAGGGGTAGCAACCCTATATTACAAGGAGCTCTTTGTATCACTTACAGCTCTAAAAGATTCTCCATCATTGGCTTTAGTAAGACACAGTCTCAAAATAGAAAATAAAAAGAGCTGGAAATACGTTCTCAGTGCAAAGGTACTGGGTTTTTTAGTTCATGGAACTAAAAATAAAAGAGACAATATTTTAACTTTTATTTCCTGTCTAAAACAAAATTGCATAAATCAATATTTTAAAACCTTATTAATGGGCATGTTACGTGTGTGCCAGATAACTTTATTTGTTAGTTTGACTGGGTTAAGAGATTCCTGGAGAGGTGAGAGGATTCTTAGGCCATAATCCTCTTCACTTGTTTAATGCATGAATTAGTTCCTAGCTAAAGGTTATTGTTAAGAGGTGTGGCCTCGCTTGAGGAAGTGAGTTTTATGGTCATCTTGAGATTATTTGAAACAACTGACAAAATAAAAAGATAAAGAAGTGATGTTTCTGTATCTGAACCCTGGCTCCTCCCTCCATGCTCTTTGTGACTCTCTATGGTTCCTAGGTGCCTGTAGTTGAAAGACCTTTCTTTTATTGTTGGAGACAAGATTATGCAGGGTTGAACTCATAAGTGAAATAAACCAGACACACATGTGCAAATATCGTATAGTCTCCCTAGTATAAGAAATCAAAGAAGAAATACAAATAGAAAGGTATAACAACAACTAAAAAGAATTTAGTCAGATAGAGTAAACTGAACTGTATATGTTACAGGGTACTGATCAGCTTCTGTTCTGGATGGTTGAAAACCTAAGTTCACAGGTCAAAAATTGGAGAAATTGAAGGGCTACAAGTTCATCCAGCACTTTGGCCATGGCCTTTCAAGGTCAGTGAAGACTCAGGACATAGGAAAACCTATACTTTAACATTATGGAACTCAGTTGTACCCCAAATTTTCTGACCAAGGAGATTATGGAGCCACAGAGGAAGATGATCAATGATCTATAGTGTGCCTAAGGAGAGTCAAATGGAGAGAAAACTTTCTCTCAGGCTCTCACACAGAGCAAAGTGGTGAAGCAATGGCCATAATTCATCCACATGGCTGACACAAACAAATGATCTACAGAGTGAGGTACAGGATTACAAGATAAACCCTGAGGGGACTTGACTGACCTCATCAGATACAAAAGCTACATTTTTTGTTAGATAGGTCTTGCTTTATCTTGGTCTTAAACATCCAGCAGACAAGTATAAAATATGAGACACATAAAATAAGGCCATAATAATAAGTTGAGCTATAAATGCCTCTAGTCAACAACTTCTTCAGATAACCCACTATTATTGAAGGACGGTGTTTGATTGTGTTGCTGAGTTAAGGCACCTTTAATGGTTGGATGACAAAGGAGTGCTCATCTTTGACAGGTCTAAACAAAAAATCAAGTGGATACAAAGGAAGAACCATGATGTGTTTGTATAAACAGTACAGTTAGGATAAATATGCAGTACTTCTGCATAATTGTATGAGAAGCAAGATTTACACTAATAGTGTTTGGACAGGATATTCTGTCAGCTTCTTATACTATGGAGAACCACTAGGAAGATAACAAGATAGAAAGTATTAAGTATTGAAACTGTACTATAATTCAGCTTTAAGAACATAAGCATATAGCTACATCCTCTTAATTCATTGATTAGAGGCATCTGCTCTAATAGTGTTTGTAAGTAGAATATCATGTATGCACCTTGCATGACAACAAACCACTACGAAAACAATATGCAATGTATTAATTATTGAATCTTTCCTGCTATTTTGATTTGAAACTGTTTCATTGCTATTTGTTCTTCAATAAAATTTAAAAAAAAAAAGATTGTGCAGGGTTAAGTTCCTGAACACAGGTCCTCTGGTGTGTGGGAGAAAGTCAGATGCAATGTGCTCTGAAGTCAAGATGACACCACAGCTGAGGCCACCGAGGACCTGGGCTGCTAACAGTCCCTCTTCCAGACAATAGAGCTGCTGACTTTGGACCTTGGAGGTCAAACGGTTCTCTTAATTGGCCAAATTCATTGCCTTTGTTGCAACCCTGAAGACTTTGAGCTTTTGTGCCTACCTCTTCCTGGCTCCCCTAAGTCAATGCAATGAACACAGGCCTTTTGGAGAAGTGTTTGGTCTCCACTTCCAGAGAGCTTCTACTCCAGGAGAGTATTTAGCTTCATGGAGCCGTCAAAGCCATACCGTCTGTCTTTTATTTCAGTTATTTTCTACCACTCATTTAGGGGATTATGCACTTAATCGTCCATGGCATTTCACCACTCTTTTCTACTATGGTGTTTCTGCTCTGGAGCCAACAGATCATGGACTATGTTTAATTTAACATATTGTTAGTGGAAAAAGTAATCTATTCTGTCTCTGTCTCTATCTCTCCATCTATCTGATGATCCTACAGTAATTATTTACATATATTCTTAAAGTCAGCATATATATATATGTATATATATATATATGTGCATATATATATGTATATATATATGTATATATATATTTCATAATGAATGTTAGGATTTATTATTATTATTATTATTAAGTAATGTCTGTTTGAGACAAGTCTCACTCTACAGTTTAGGCTGGCCTTCAGCTCACTTTGTAACCCAGGCTAGCCTTGAACTTGCAATGATCCTTCCTGCCACAGTCTCCCAAGTGCTGGGTTTACAGGCGTGTGCCACCACATCTGGCCATATAATTTATTATTAAAATTAGGTTATTTTTTTCTTTGCATGGATTCATAAGAAGAATATCATGGATAATGATAGAAAAGAATTTTATCATTTTTAAGTAGAATCAGATATATTTAATGTAAATAACACTGGGTGATAGATTGTTAATTAATGAGACTATGGAGATCACTGTAGTATGCAGATAAATAAAATAATACTTTAATAAATGCATCTAAAGCATATTTTAAAGTAAAAACATTTTAATTTTATCTCAAGAAATTGTAGGGGCAGCATATGCACATTTTTCTCACATACATTAAGCTTTGTTATGTCTGGCTATAAAAAAAATATACACAGACACACACACACACACACACACACACACAAATATATTTCATTAAATGTGCATTTTCAGTTTAGATTCTTTGTTGACATTCCTATTAGACTCAGTAGGCATTTAAAGAGAAACACTGAACTGTACTGATAGCACCTACCACCAGATAATTTTTCTGAGTGCCCACAATTTCAGTTGGAACTTCTAAAAATTCTACAGGGAAGCATTGTGACCAAGCACTTTTCATGACTATGAGACACCAAGAACTGCATTTCCATCACATTCTGCACTGCAAGATGTTTAAGAGTCTGGCACACAGCTCCGCAGGCTCAGTGCTTGCTTAGGCCATTGCAAGGACCAGAATTTGATCCCTGGCACCACATGCCTCCCTGGCCCTGCTCCCAAACATGCTGATCTGGTCACTGAGTCCAGGCATGGTGGTGCACCCCTGTAATCCCAGCACTGAGGATGATCACTACATCCTCAGAGATAGTGAGACCCTGTACTACATACACACACACACACACACACACACACACACACACACACATTTTTAGTGTATGCTATTTTCAAAAATCTTCAATATTGTAGGCATTAATTTTTTACCATGCTTGAATAAAGACAAAAGAAACAATGCTCATAAAGCATCATGATTACTTATAACTACCTCATAACACTAAAATACTTTTTTTTTTGTTTTGGTGGAACTGGGGATTGAACTCAGGCCCTTGTACTTGCCAGGGAAGCACTTATTCCACTGAGCCATCTCCCCAACTCCAGTTTCTTTAATTATAGTCCATATACAGTAACATCCATATTTGGTATTTCTAGAGGTTTCTACGAAGACCAAAATAAGAGAAAAATAATTACAAACTGCAAAAAAACTTTCTCCATCTATTTTCCTATATTTGAAAAATGAGATAATGATGAAGATCTTTCTCTAACAACTAAATTTTCCATCATATCAAGCTGCTCAGGACTAGGTTTTAGCCTAGTTAGCACGAATGCTATTAGGTTATAATTCATGTGACATTAATAATTCTGCTCTCAACAATACTTACATTGTTGGATTAAAATTTTAAAACATTTTACTTTGTTTTCTTCACTTGGATTTATTCAAGGTTAAGTCTGTAGTGTTTTTCTAACTTGCCCTTAAAAAAGATTAAGAGATTTGTGAGAACTTTTAAAGTTTTTGGTAGAAATATAACTAAGCAAATCAGTGTTTATTTTAAAGAAACATAGTTTTGTGCTCTTCCAATACACAACTCTCTTGTGTAATGCATAACAACTCTAATTTCAAAAACTAAAATCTAATCTCTATGTTTTGGGGTGATAAAAATAATTGGATCTATTTTTAACATCTTACTAGTAAGCCAAACCTTTACATTGGTAATAAATTCAAGCATTTTTAAAGACATAATTCCTGTGGAGTATAATCCCAGTTGCAATGTCATTTACAAAGGCTTGGAACTTCATTTTCACCTCAACTGGTTTAATGAAAGGACTGTGTTCGGAGGAACTGAACTGGGCAGTATTTTCTGCAATACAACAGCTCCCCCACCTTACAGACTGCAGAATACAAGTGGAATTTTATTTTGATAAATATTCACCCTGTCTGTATTCCTTTCAGTTAATTATATTTTTTTCTGGAATTCTAGTTAGGACAAAGGACCTTATCATAGATATAATCATTCCAAAAACATCTATTATTTTTATGGGCTTTAGAGGAATAAGAATCCTTACAGAACGCAATAGATAGTACCAGAGTGGGTAGTACATTTAAATTCATTGTATATGGATGAACAAATACTATGTACAAGCCAAGGTTTTTGAACATGTTCTAGGAAACTAAAAATTAGTTTTATCTGTTTCCATGTTTTAAAGTGATATGTTTCTACTTGCAATCTTTTCTAAAGGCTGCTTTTATTTTGATCATATAATAACAGTACTCAGAGTTTTCTACCTAGAATTAGCTTGACTCAGTACTTAAACAAACAGTTTTTTCTTTCATTTTCATCTTGAAAACTAGCTAAAAATGCTGAACAACTGATGTCCACTTCCCTTTGGAAAGATTTAATGAGTAATTCAATTTAAAATACTGAAAATTATTTACACAGACAATTCAGGTCAAAAGACTTTTTCTTGTCATATCAGAAAAATTGCATCTGCATTCATAGAATTAATATTTTAAATTTTTCTTATATATGTATTAATTTTCACAAACACAGCAACTTTCATCTGTATATTCTAGAAGTTTTCTCTATTGTTCCACATAAAGCAAATATAAAATATATAAACCTTAAGAAAAAACGTATCATATGGGGTAGCCAGATAGCTCAGTACAGAGAACCTGCTCAGACAGAGTGCAGCTGCTGGGGTTCTCTCCCTGGCGTGCCACGCCAGCCCTGCTCCTGGGCACACTGGGACAGTGAGTGAGACGGTGTGGTGGCGTGTGCCTCTAATAGGAGAATCACTACGAGTCCACTCTATGTAGTGAGACACTGTAGACACTGTACACCCTGTCCTAAATGCATCGTATTATAAGGAAGATGTTGAAAAACAGTTATAATTTGTAATTAAATTTTTAATTTTATATTGTATCTACCTAACAGTCCACTAAATGTAAGCCATATTTTAAAATAACTTTTGATGATTTATCTTATATTAATAAATATATAATAATTGTACATATTTATGGGATAGCATGTAATAATTTGATACATTATACAATGTGTGATAATTTAAGCAGGGTAATTAAAATTATCATCTTTTTAGACATTCATCCTTTCCATGTGTGGAAATGTTTTCCAATTAGTCCTTTCTCCTTTATTTAAAAATGTACGACAAATTGTTGTAAACTCTAGTGACACTATTCCGCTTAGAATGTTAGGATTTATTTTTGCTGTTAGACTGTATTTTCATACCTGCTATCTACCTTCCTTGTATCTCCCCCCTCATCACTTCTTAAGTTACAAAGTTTTTTTTCTCTTTTTTCTTTTTTTGGTACTGGACATCAATCTCATGACCTTGCACTTGCCAGGCAGGCACTTATGCACTGAGCTATCTCCCCAGAATCACTTCTTAACCTACAAAATACCCTAAATTTTCCAGGACCTCAAGGAACTATTTTCCATATTACAAAGACTTTTCCGTATGGTACTTAGATGCTTCTTCTAGAGCTCACAGTTCTACCTACTCTCCTCTTCTATGACATCAACTTTCCTAACTTCTACATGTAAACATGAAATATTTAAATGTCTTGCTGTGCAGTGGTAATTTGACTAATATCCTATAAAACACTTATTTTAAAGAAATTAAATCAAAGACAAGGTTATGTTTAGAAAATCAAAAACTAACCCTCCTACCCTACCCCAGCCCCACACACCCATAAACATACATACCACCACCACCACCAAGATTCCCTGAGAGTCTTTGGCAGGGAATATAGTGGTCAAAGCTGTTGAATGTTTAATAATGAAAGCACATAAACACTTCAGCCAGCCGTGGGCTGGGACCTGCTGTTGGCTAGCTGAAGCAAGCTGCACACAACTCTTTTGACATCTGTGTTCAGTTCATTGGTCTCATACAGCAGCCTGACATGGCCAGACCGGATCATTTCATCGGTGGACACTGCAAAAGGTCATCAAGGGTCATAGATCAGAGCTTTTCCTTCTCCTATCTTCTTTAAATTTCCCCCAATAAACTTGTGGTTAAGGAAACCCTATAGTTGAATTGATCTTTAAATTAATGATTTTGAAATTGAGTCTCTATCCCAGAATGCTGTTCTGAGCTCAACTTATACATCCATATGCATCTTGAAAATTTTTCTATTGTGCTCTAGCTATCTTAAGCACATGTCTAAAGGTTCTTTCCACACAAACTAGCCTTCTTTCAACACCCTATATTGTCACAGTAAAGACTCTAATATATATTTTTCTGGTTCCATGCTTCTCAGAAAATGTCCAAATTTCTCTTTTAGAGTCTGTGTATGATGATCTTTTGCCTAAGAGGGAGCCGACCACACTTTCTGAGAATGTGAGTTTAATCCTTAAGCTTATTTGGAAATGGGTGTTAGGACACAAAGAGAGCAGGGTCTTTGTGGTAGAGTGTAAGTAAGGAAAAATATGTGATCTGATCATCTCTGAGCCATGTTGTCCAATAATCAATAAAAAACAAACGTTATCTGAAGAAAAAACCCTTTAAAAAATAAAAGCCAATGTGAAGACAGCAGCAGAAATTACCCAAGAAAGTGTTTCCTATTGATTTACTTTTAAAAGTGAGAAAGTTGGATACTAATTCTCTGTTTCCTAATGCATCTTAAATTCTCTTCAACTTCTTCTTGGGTTACCAGAGATCAATCCTACATTGCTTCAGCAAGTAATGATTGCTATACCAGACAGTCAATCTATTCTACTTTTAAGTAATATTCTAATAGCTGTTAGGCTATTTGAATACTTTCATCACTGTTGAATTTAATCCTTTCTTCAATTTACATTTATATTATCTTCTTTCTCATTTAAACTCTCATTTTCATATGCATATAATATATATAATATATTATATTATATATATATTATAGATATATATTATAGATATTATAGATATATATTTAGTACAGGGTCTATAGGGTCTCACTACACAGAACAGTCTTGTAGTGATCCTCCTATTTCAGTCTCCCAAGTATTGGGATTACAAGCAAGCCTCACCACACCCAGTCTCAGTCATTGTCTTAGCACACTCTGGGGACATGGCCAGCATGTCACACCAGGAATCAAGTCCTGGTCCCTGTACCTTCCTAAGCAGGTGCTTTAGTGCACTAAGCTATCTGTTCAGCCCTATCATTTCCCTTTATAAATTCTTCATCCCTCCCTTTTTTCACCAATTCTCAGTCATTCATTCATCTTCCGTAACAGCACAGGAACAATCCACCTAAAATAAAAATATCTATGTATTATTATTATGCATAAATCTATCTAATAGATTACTGCTGACTGTCAAATAAAGCAAAATCTGTTGGTAAAGCTTCCAAACTCCCAGAGCTTTTCTCTCTTGTGTCTTTAGATTTGGCTTACATCATCTTTGCTACCTATAGCAACTTATATTACTATTTAGCTGACTGCTACTTATCTTTCCAGACTTTTGGTCAACTGAATAGGTTACCCCTTTAAGCAGTTTCTGTTCTACCAGGTATTTAAGTATTCTTTTTCTCAGAACACACACACACACAGACACACACACACACACACACACACACTACATGATTGTACATTATTTTTCAAATTTTTCTTGGAATGATTTTCTTTCATTCCAGGATATGAGTTTGCTATTGATAAAAATGTCTTTATTATTTACATGACATTCATTTAATCAATAGAATCTACTTAAACTCAAGATATTTTTGTTTAATTTAAAGTAGATCTAGATTTCAGGATTCTAATGACTACCCACTGCACTACGTACAAAATAAAATAACCTAATTCACTGCTTCATCATAAAAGAGTAAAACTTTGAAATTACTATAACTTATACTCATTTGAATGCCAAGAAATGTATATATCCTGCTTTATTTAAATTAAAGATTCACTTTAAATTGTGACACTTATTGTTATGTTTTCTGATTTTTTTTTTTTGTGTGTGTGTGTGTGTGTCTAGATGTCCCCCCAAAGCCTTCTATCATAGAGGATTTTTGGAGGTGGCTGAGTCATGAGAGTGGACTGATTCAGGTTCGAAAGTTAGGATCAAGGGTGCTAGGCTGAGGGGGAACAGCGAGATCAGTCCACTGGTTGGATCTGCATGCCCTAAACCCCATAGACAGGATGCAATCCAGAGGACAGAGAGACTTGTCTCATTCTTTCTTGTTGCTTTTCCTGTCTTCTGCCTCCATGAACTGTTGCCCCTCTGCCATGTGCTGATTACAGATAGAAACTGCTACAAACTGTAGGCTCAGTAAACCTTCCCCTCTTTAATTTCAGTTGTCAAATATTTTGTCCTGCAAATGAGAAAATTAACTAAGATGCTGAGAATCATAATTATCATCAGTTCTTGCTTGAAGGGCCATTACAGCTATGCTTCCTTCCAGGTACAGAAAAGGGAGGAGATTGTCAAGCCCTTTTCATCCTTGTCTTTGCTTGTTCAAATTATATATAGGCATATACACACATAATATCGTACTTTTTCTCAGCCAGAATAGTGGTTGCAGTCCCAGCTATTAGAGAATAAACTGGAGGAAATTAATCCCTAATTTGAAGGCAGCCTGGGCAGCATAGCAAGGTCCTATCTCAGAAAATAACATAAAACACATAAACAAAACCAACAAGGCTCCCTTTCCCTAAATGAGACAGAGTTTTGTTTGCTGCAAGGAAAACAGAAATAAGGAATCAGGAAGACAAATCATTCCTTGCTCTGCTTCTCACCATCTAGTGTAGAGAAGTCAGCTTACAAAGTTTCAGTATTTTTTTAATTTAATAGCTGATGATGTATTATGTCTATCTGCAAATTTCTACTTCTGCAAATATCAAGCATTTCCAAATATGAACTGGTGGAATAAGGTATAATTATTGTACATCATCACACAGATTTACATAAATTTTAACAGTATGTATTTGACTGGCCTGAAAGAGTTAATCCTTACCATGAATGTGCAGATTTCACACCAAAACTAAGTGTTCTCAAAGTTTGGTCGTGGGAGCCAAGAATGAACAGAGTAAGAGCGTGTATTGCTCAAATATTAGGTAGGATGGAAATTTCCAGAACGCACAAAGAAGTTTATAAACAGCAAGAGTTTGTCTAAAAACAGACTCTCAAGTTTGGAGTAATATGTCTGCAAATGCTAATTTCCCTCTTCTAAGGCTGCAGACTTAACAAAACACTGTGATAAGAGTAAAAGATAAACACATAGGGTGTATAGGCTAAACTAACGATACCTGTTAGTTTGGTGACTATAATTTTGAGAATCTGAGAGATGGCATGTCTAAATGTCAGATTTTACAGAGGAAATTTTTGGTCTATTGGCGCTAAACTTGGCAGGCTGATTCCAATAATGTTTTCTCATCAGTTCTTGCAAGAAAGGCCATTGCAGGCATACTCCCAGGAAAGAAAAGGCAACTGATTGTCAAGATTTCATCCTGCTTGCTAAAGGAAAGGATTGCAGTAATTCTCCATCATCCATTATAAAGCTACCAGCTAAGAAAAAGGAAAAGTAAAACCTATTTTAAAAGTAAATATAAGCCAGGCATGGTGGCGCATGCCTGTAATCCCAGCACTCGGGAGGCTGAGGCAGGAGGATTGTTGTGAGTTCGAGACCAGCCTGAGCTACAAAGGGAGCTTAAGGCCAGCCTGAACTGCATAGTGAGACCCTGTCTCAAAAAGACAAAAAAATAAATAAATAAAAATAAATAAATAAAAGTAAATATATTATAACCTATTGAACAATCTATTCCATGTAAATTTTATATATTTAAGGACCCATGTATCATTTTTATACATCAATTTTAAAGCAACGAAAAAAACTAAGGTGTTTGAAATT
This sequence comes from Ctenomys sociabilis, assembly GCA_004027165.1. Lineage (NCBI taxonomy): Eukaryota > Metazoa > Chordata > Mammalia > Rodentia > Ctenomyidae > Ctenomys > Ctenomys sociabilis. The sequence continues at coordinate 25,174 of PVKA01019496.1, read as the reverse complement.
ACAAGATAAAAGCTTAAAACACAGTATGATCCATTCTCTTGTGCAATGGGACATGTAAGAAATAAGCGAGATAAATATTGAGTTGAAAAACACTGATAGTCTTTGCATTTACTAGATTTTTATAAAGTCATCACTTCTTAAACATGATCCACACAGACTCTGAGGCACTCAATGTGCTGACTGGCTGTAGCTGAAGCTACAGACACATTTCAGCACAACGTGGAAGATGCTCAGATACTTTCTTTTCAAAATTTAACATTCTTGTTCAAATCCAAGGCCTCAATCCTTGGGCTACATTCATTAGTGTTCTCTTTCAACTTAAGCATGTGGTTCTCTACATGTACCATAGCACCTGGTTGAGGCACAAAAGCCAAGATCAAAGCAAAGCATAATAAGTGAGCTATGAGCCCACACATCTTATAAAACATAAAAATGTTTGCAAGGAAATTAAAATTAGCTTTTAAAGAGTAGTTGCTACTTGAAGCGAACACTTGCTATGGTTGAGTGGAAAGTACCTTTGCTTTTGAGGAGGAGGATGTTTTCACCTTCCCATAAACATTTACATGTGGGTACTCCACACATACTGTCTCCTTTCTTTGCCAATTTAAGTTTCTCTATGAATTCAAACTGAGATGCCTCTCTCAAAAATTTTCAGATGCTTATAATTACTCAAAAGAGAGAAATTCTTCAATTCCAAACATGACTCATGTTCTGTTTGGTTTTGAAAAACAGGATTCTGTTTCAACAATAGACAAGTATTCTCACCAAAAGGTAAATTAGAAGTTACATGACAGTATAAGGAGAGAAGCAGAGTGAGTTACTTATAGTACAGATAAAACATTATAAACAGAAATGAGTTGAGGAGATTGTGAAATCTATTTTGTAGTTTCCTGAAAATTTTCTAAATGAATGGGTGTATATTACAGAATACAATCAAGACTTCCTGAGGAGGTCAGCAGAGACACAAACTGCCCTGTTCTGGCTCATACATCAAATAACTGTCTTCCTCAAAATTAGTAAAATTTCCATTTCTAAATTATGAGCATTTTTATATTTGAGACAAAGTTTAAAAACTTTATTCCACTATTCATCAAAGTGAAAAAAATGGCTACTAATATGTTTTAGAGATAAATCCAGTGTGCTTGGAAATTTCTGTATGCTTTATGCAATTCTATTTTTCTTTCTTACAAAGCATTCATTTATATACTTTCAGTTAAAAAAAATATAAAACCATTGTTTTTCCCTGGCATGTTGTACAATACTTCTGGAAAACTAAAGCAGGTTAAAGTGAAAGCATTTCTAAACCACACAGAGTAATTTTTATATACTTTTGAAAAAAATTGACTTATAATTTGCCTTTTATTTTTGTCTCTATTTCTTTTCTAGGTATGTCTTCAAATATGATTGAAATCTGAATAACAATAACATAGCTTATTGAATGAAGCAGCATCAGGGAGTCCCTAATTCTGAAGCATTCTGTTTATGAAAAGGAATGAGTTAATTAATATAAATATTTTCATTAAATTAATCAATAAAACAGTGAAGAAAAATTGTCTTGAAAGTTTCACACCAGAAAATGTGATAATGTCCCAAATTGAAGAAACTGGGGGAAAAAAAAACTAAGTCACTGCACATTATGAATAGTAGATAATCAGAAAATATTACTGATTTGTGAATCTAAAGGAAAAGTTTATAATCCATGTCGATCACATATGTCTGAAAGCCACAGAGAAACTTCAAGCACATGTGAACATTCACGTGAATTGCCTTGCTAATTTTCCTGAGTTCCTAAACTTTATTACAAAAAAAGCCAATAGAAAATCACTGGTATGTTTTCACAATAAGCATTTATGTAATATTCCAACAATGTGTTTTTGTTTTAAAAAATTCAAACATTTTAATAGCATCAATATTCTGAACCATGGCATGCTAAAACAAAATCAGATGATATTTTGGTTATAGTTTTAACATATCCACTCAGAAACAAAAGATATAACAGATGGATAATGGCTTAAATTAATGATGGCAATACACAAATTCACTTTAAAGAAAGTGGAAAAGTACTATTACATAGCAATATAATGCATAAAATGAAAAGCATTTAAAATAATTACATTTTCCCAGATATAAGTGTTAATTGGAATTGCTATAAATTGTCAGGCAAATTATTTAAAATATACATGTAATATTTTTGTACTATCATTTTCATATTGCTCAACATTTATTTACAAACTATTTCTTAATTCCTATGAAAATGAGTGTGATCATTTTCTTTACTCAGTGAGTTCTAGCAACCTCAATAGCGGCCAACATACACTCTCTTTAACGGTATCTAGTCTGGGAAACACAGACAACCTGAAACATATTGAAAATGGCTACTGAATTCTAAGTTTTAAAGGGTAGATCATTCCAGGCATTGGCACCAGTGAAGAAAGCACTTGAGGCTCAGTGATGCCAAGGAGACCAAGTTCGGTATACAAAATTTCGTTCATTAATATTTCACCAAAATTAGAGACTACTAGCTGGGGAGATAGCTCAGTGGTCTAAGAACCTGCCTGGCAAGTACAAGGACCTAGGTTTGATCCCTGGTACTGCACACCATGCTGGGACCCAAAACCAATTATAGTGGCACCTGCCTATAATCCCAGCTCTCAGGAGGCTGAGACAGGAGTTTCACTGTGAGTCTGAGCTGCATTGTGAGACCCTGTACCAAATAAATAAATAATCAAATAAATAAATGATAAAAAATTAGAGACTACTAATACCAGTGAAAATAAAAATATCTATAGAATATTTTAAGTGTCTGCCTGAGAATTTTGATCTTGCTTTAATAAACATGTTTTCATGATTATGCATAGACTATTTTAAGAGACTAGATTATCTGCAATATATTTTCAGTGACATTAGTTACTCGATGACTTGAAGCACAGTGCTTGCACTGGCTAGTTTATGAAGACAAAGTCATTAAGACCTCTGAAATCCACATATTCTCAACTCCAGTTTATATAACAGTATCTAAGCATTAGTCTCATGTTTAAATGACTTCTTCAATCAATGCATTGCACCTCAGAATCATTATACCCAAACCCAGTCTGTTTTGTCCCAAAACGTGTTTGGATAACACCCTGCACTATCTTCTCACTTCAGTAAGAGACTGTCCAGACATGTCGCAGACTATTACCAAAGCAGTTCGAATGAGCTAAGAGCCACAAAGGAACTTCCCTTGGAGCTTATAAAAGTGGTTCCAGAGGTCTCACAGAAGACCCCTGAGCTTGACAATGAATAAGTATGGATAAAATAAACACAAGATAGGAACACACTGAGTTCCTTGTGGTTCTATTAACCCACACCTCATGGCCAGCTCTACTGCGAGAGGCCAGAGGCTGAGGGAATGATAGCAAACTTCTCCTTCCAGAGCCTATTGCACAACATTAGCCACAACTGGGGATCAGTGGATCCTGAGGAAGAAGAGGCACAAGTACAGTAACAAATGTCATGCTGTATAGAAAGCAGTTTGGTGGAAGTCTTGGAACGGATTCCCTTTCACTCAAAGAAAAATAGTCATGTCCAGTAAGAACTGAGTAATAAATCCAGAGGAGTCTTTAACAACAACTTCCTGAACCACTACAGTATCATAAAAGAACCAGGAAATATTCTTATGTAAAATGTGAGTAAACAATAAACAGTAACTTAGGCTCTTCTCTGTAGAAGCTATAACTAAGGAAATATCAACACACAAAAAAACAGTGATGGGATCAGAAGGCAATCATGAGTTCAGAATTTGTTTTAAAGAAATTATTCAGACAGTAACAATTTGCTTTCCTACTAAGAACACTTATCAAATATGTATTTTCATAAGGATGACTTTTTGTACTCAGATAAACTGAATGTAATGCTTAGTTCTAAATATGAAGGTTTGTGAGAAAGCACATATTACTGCCTACTTTTTATCCCCTGGATGGAAGTTTGAGGCCACTGTAGAAGAAATCAGACCATTTTGTACTGAATCTGTACAAAAGAAAGCTAAATGGCAAAAAAAAAATAATAAATAAAAAATAAAAAATTACGTATTTCATTATCAGGCTTTTAATGGAATCATACTGAAGGAAAATTTTCAAGTAATATTTATTTTCCCCTAATATTACTTGGAATGTTTGACAGCACCCATATAGAGCCATAGTAAGAACAATTCCAACCTGTTTTTTAGATGATTATGTTAAGAGTGGCTCGACTATAGATTAGAATTTTGAGATCATGTGGAAACTGTGCAGAAATTGTACTATGCACAGGTCTATATCTAAAAATAATTTTCTTAAAGATGAAAATACATTGAATAATTGTTTAACAGTATAATAAAAATTAGTTAAATGTCTACAAAGTTAACCATACCGAATGTTCAATCACATATGCAAAATTAAGAAAGAAGGAGTTCTGTTTCCCATATATGATGAACTTTATTGATATGAAGCTGGTCTCATATTTTTGAGGTACATAGAATGCTAGTCACTCACACTTTAGTTCAAATCAGTCCAATAAGCTTATTTATGGCATTTATTCTGGCAAATGGGAGCTTTAGTGAGAATAATAAATTACAATCTTGTTTTTCTTTCCTAGAATAGATACTCCTAGACAAAAGGAGGCCCTTCAGGGCTTTCTGAAAAGTAGGCTTACCAAATAAATATGGAGATGTCGTTTTAGAATTAAAACAAGCAAAGAAAAAAAAAGGATATAAGAGGTAAAATTTACTTCTTGCAATATTGTTTAAGAATTGTCTCTTCAGACTAGCAGTGTTTATCTTTCAAATGACTCTCTTCCTTAAGCAAGCTCTTTCAAGAAGGTCAAGAAGAATTACCTCTGAAGGACCCCTTGATTTGGATTTGTCTTTTGAAACTTGCGGGTCAAAGTAATTTTTCACTGTCACAAGAAGATCAGTTTCATTTATTATTTTATGGCATTCTCAGTGCTAGCGCTGCTCTTCACTAGGTAGAGCTTGACATCTATGTATACCGTTATCACCATCTGAAAAGATGTGAAACATACAACAAAAATGTGAGTAAATATAGTTCATGCAGATCATGTAAGAACCCCAACAATGAAAAAGGAACACTATTTTCTGTGTCTTTAAGGTATATTAATTCATAAGTAAATCTGAAGTTTTGCTTGCTCTAAAGTAAGTGAGAAATCTGTTTATTTTTGTATGACAGAGATATGCCAGATCTTGAAATCTATGTGGATGTCAGCTGAATCATGTTTTTGGTGAAGATCAGTTGCCAAAATACACATGGTGTTCACAGATTTCATGGACACCTACACCAGCAATCAGCTCTTAAGGAGAACGCATAATGTTGCAAAACTATGTAGGACACAAATATGACTATGCGTAAGGAGAGCTTCAGTGTTTTAATTGTACTAGTTTCATTTTAAGTTATGTCTTGATATGTTCCTTCATTTCAGAATGTGGCATTTCCTTGTTTCTTTTTCACATCATTTTCCAGTTTTGAAATAACAGGGAACATGATCTTGGCAAAAAGAATCAAAGGTTCATAGTTCAGTACTAATTTATCACTAGAAGACCTGAAGAAACTTCTAATTTAAACTTCTTAAAATTGAACAAACAATGACTTGAATAATCTTACCTCAAGCTTCCATTTATAGAAATGACACTTCTTTGGGAGGACAATTATCAACATCAATTTTTAAATAAAATAGGTCATGCCTATCTTACAAACATTCTAGGCAAAATGATAGCACACGCAGAAATTAAGGATAAATTTTGATGGTCATTGATTTCACTGTAAAATATTCACATTTTCATTCATTGTCTAAACTTTGAAAAGCAATTTTGGTTTTCAAATTTGATATCACATCCTGAAACATTAAAAGCCCAATATTATGATTTCCATATTCTTAGAAAAAAGGTCTTGGAGAGATAGAAAATTGAAATCGTTTTTAAAATGATTGATATAAACTAAATTTGAAGACAAATCAAGAAAAGTCAACACTGATATTGTATTGCACAAATAAGGTAATACTAAATCACTTAACAAAAGCTATGTAATTCTCCCTGAATGCTAATCTGTAAAAGAAGAGTACTTACTATACAAGAAGTTGTCTAATGTCTTAAAACTATGTCAACTTCAGGGAGGACAAACACCAAAAGTAATTAAACAACCACAATAAAAATTGTTCTTGCTAAGATGTGTGGAGACCCAGCTCCAAGGCAAAGGGACAGTGGATGGACTGAGAGGACCCTCTGCTAGGAGTCCACCCTTTCCACACAATCTGTTGTCTTTCCCTTCCAAGACTTGATGTTTTCTAAAAACAGTCACAGCACACAAAGCTTTTTGTCTGCTCTCTTTCTGCATATGCTGGCCAGTTTGTACAAGAGAGAAAAGAACGCTTATTGTATCTGGAAACTGAAAGGTACTTGAGGTTAGAAGAGACTTTTGTAGAGAGGAGAGGAAAACGCTTTGGAACATCTTCAGCCTAAAGCGAGCACGTATTTCTGTGCAGCCGGTGGGGGTTTCCCCTGGAAAGAACAACGGAAGGCTACGCGCGGGTCCTGCCCATCCTGAGGAAAGGTTGCTACTACCCCTCTCAAGTGAGCTGACCACTCCTCCCTTTCTGTAGGTTTAATGCAAAGCACTCTTGGAAGATCAATGAACTTTGTCCCGTTCCCAACGCTTAACTTCTTGCAGGTGGCTAAAAGTACCCTCTTCTCACCTCCATCCAGGTACGAGAAAAGGAAAAGGAAACGAAAATAAAACAAACCAAAAGCCCCCACAGGGAATTATCCAGCCCAGCGGTCGCGAGGTCTTCAGAGTTGTAGATCAGCAGATCCCAGAGGGAAGTACAAATCCATTTCGCTTAGATTTCTGGCCGATCCTCTCCGCAGAGCGGGAAAGGAGAGCCAAGTGGGACAATTCCGAGGAGGAGTCTTCCCCGCATCCTAAAGTACTTGGAAGTGCTCACTCGTATCTGCCGGGAGTCTGGCTGGTGCCATGCCACCACCCTTCGGTGAGGTCCCCAAAGTTTAATGTGAGATGGGCATGGAAGCGCTCCGTCTCCGCAGCCTCGGTAACTCTGTGGCCGCGGTTCGAGGCAGGATCTTGTCTTGTACTACGGAGAAACCTGTTATGCTCCCGGAGTCCAGAAGGCCACAGGGAGTGCGCCGCTGATTATAGTGGAGACCCTCGCCTACTTCGGTGGTGATCCCTGCGGGTCTGCCCTAGATGTCCCTTGGTGGGTCTGCGTGGGATCTTGCTAAGCCCAGTTGGGTGCTCCAACTGAGGAGCTCGAATCCCTCGCCGCAACAGCTCATGCGGATATCTTCAACCTCCAGCCCAGGGTCAGTGGTCGACTTCGATGGAGAAGGAGAGGTGGATGCCAGCCCCAGAGCTCCTCCGAAACAAAGCAGCCTGAAGAGTTGTGTGGATTCCTAAACCCAGGATTTGACCAGGAGCCAAAGGAGGGGGTGTGGGGGTTGGGAGAACGAAAGGAGCATGAAGAAGAAACTGGAGATGAGAGGAATTTTCCCCAAAGCATGCCACTTCGGGACTCCTCTCAGAAAGAGGCAGCTGCGTGGGTCCTGGTTACGCGTGGGTGCCCTGCACGCGCTGGGGTGAGCTAATGGATGTGCTTGAGTTTGCACGCGCTTGTGCACCTGCAGGGTGACAGCAGCGCCCGGCACAGCTCTAATGGCAGCAAAATTCAAGAAAGCTCAGTCCTGCGAGGTTAACAGCAGCTGCTAGCAAGTAGGCCAGGACCACTTCCTGGCCAGTGTCTCCTAGCCAGCTCTACTCTCCCTTCTTCTTCGGGCTCAGATTGACGTCTGGGCAGCCAGAATTGAAGCAGAGGGGTGCTAGCAAGGGGCCGAAGATCAAGCGTGAGGAAGCCCTAAAGGAACACTCAAGGTTTGAATGCTCCAGCTTAAAAAGGAACAGCGTGATTCACTTAGAGATCCTGGAAGATTTGCTCTATTTACTGACTTTTCGGAGTTGAGGGACCCTGGTTGGGATGTGGAAAGAAATCTCTGGGCATCTCAGTGGCTCCAGGCCAGGGCCTACCTGGGTCATCCTGTTGTACCACACCTCTGTCTGATTCTCAGCCTTCCCTAGAGCCCCGACCCCAGTGGCCAGACCTGGCTTAGAAGGAGGAGGCTTGCTTTGGGCTTAACACACTCAAATATGTTCCTCCAGCAGTGCTTCTTAATTTTTGACGCTGAGGAATGCACTCTTCAGAACGCATTTCACCTGATTAATAAGCAAACCACCCACCTACAACCACGGGACACGGGAGCCCGCTTCAGGTGACACAGATCCCAAATCACAGCTGTCAGGGTCCGCTCTCCCCATGGGTTTATCGCTAAAGACTTTCCATGCTGCCATTAGCAGCTGCATCCTGACCCGGTGACACTTCCTTCTCCCCAGCCTGGGGCGATAAGCAAACTCCCTTTCTGTGGAGGCCGGGGACGTCCCCTGCAAGTTCGCTTTGCTCTCCTCCTCCAGGTTTTTCTCTCCCCTCCCCCCGCCTGCAACGCCCCCGCGCCTCCTCCGCCTGCCCGGGGATTCGCCAGCGCTCCCGGGCCTCTGGCGCCGCCGGGAACCCTGCGCGAGCACGCTCCGCGGGAGGCGCCAGGGCTGCGAGCCGCTCGGCCGCGGCCGGCGTCGCCCGACTCCGGGTCCGAGAGGCGCGGCCGCTCCCGCCACTGCAGCGAGGGCCGGGTTCTCGGCCGCGCGCCCGCCGCCGCCGCCGCCGCCTCCGCCTCCGCCTCCATGCGGCGGCGCCGAGCGCAGGGCTTCCCGGCCCGGCCGCCGCTGCCCGCACGAGTCGCGGAGCAGAGCCATTCTCCCGGGCCTGCCCGGGGCGCCAGGGTCGGCCGGGATCCCCGCTGCCCACCCTGCACTTGAGCTGCGGCTCCACCGGGCGCCGGGCCGCGGGCGGGCGTCGGGGGCGCTGAGTGCAGCGGCGCGCTGGGCGGCGGGAGCGGACGCGGGGCTCCCGAACCCGGACTGTGCGTGCGTGCACGCGTGTGTGCATGTGTTCGCGCGTGGTTTTCCTTCTTCCCGGAGGACGTGGATGGCTTCGCAGCTGGCTGCCCCCCCAGGATTTCTGACTTTGGGGACATCTGGGCTGTGAGCACAACCCACCCGTGTAATCCTTTCTGCATGGTCGGGTGTATCAGGAAAAAAAGCGCAACTGGCCGGGGGTGGGGCAGACCGAGGAAACGTCCTGGAAATACGGACGGGAGACGGGAGGAAATGAAAGAGCCAGGACTTTTGTGACCTCTCTGCTGGCCCTTCATTTTGTGGGCAAGATCCCGGACGGCGGTTTTGGATCTTTTCAAGTCATTTGACGTCTCTGTAGTTTAGTGTGAGCCTCTTCCCAGCCTGCTGCGTGTGTGCGTGTGTGTTTGTGCGCGCGTGTGTGCGCGCGCGCCTATCTGATGCATTTGACTGTCTTTTATCCAACTGCCCAGAAGCAAATGTGTTAACTCGGCGATGCCCCTCCGTGCCTGGCTTCTCCCAGAGCGCCGAGGACGCCCAGACCCATATTCCTGGCCGGATTTGGAGCAGGTGCTGGGCTGTGGACTCAGACGCATGGATCGCTTTATCCAGAGGTTTGGAAAGCTGCGATATTAGCCAGCTCCCAGGTACATCGCAAGGTCAAGAGAGGGTCTTGCAACCGTCTTGTAACCCTGCACGTAGACTTTCCTGGCTGGGTAAGGAGATGTATGTTTCGATCCACGGAGGTTGAAGCCAAAAGTTGAGCCTTTCCAGCTGTTCATTGTACAAACAAGGTAATGAAGATCGCTTTGCAAACTGCTTAACAAAATTCCCGGCTCTGTCACAGCCTTTTCCCAGCTCCCTCTTCCCCACGAAAATGTCACCAGCTCTAAAATTACAAGGATCTGCGGTGGAGGAGAACTTGAAGGAAACGTGATTAAAGGGCTATGCGAAACCGAGAACGCTCTCTTGGCTGCCAGAGGTCTGATGGGCTTCGAAGCGGATCTGGAGAAGGACCGGTTCCTTCCTCTCTTCTCCCTCTCCGTGCCGGTTGGGTGTGCGTGCAAGTGTGAGTGCATCCGCGCCAGGATCTGAGTGTGTGTGTGTGTATGCGCGCGCGCGCGTGTATGTGTGTGTGTGTGTCTGTGTGCGTGCGCGGTCGCCCTGCCTCTGCCCGCTCCCCGGGCACAGAGCCGCCGGTTCCATGGGGCGACCAGTGCGGATCCCCCACCCAGAGCTACCGGAGGGCAACGGCGGCAGTGGCAGGAGCCACCTCTCTGACTCCCTAGGATGCTGGTGCTGAGCTATGGCAAAGGGCAGCGAAGTGACGAGCGAGACCCGAGAACGACAGTGAAAGCCACCTGGAGCCACCTTGCCGGGATTGTACCTGCAGGCAGAAAGTCCTCCTACGACCGTCTTTCCCCCTAGAGGCACCAGGTAACCAGCAAAGGACTACTTGCCTCACCCAGTTTCCCTCTGGTCTTGTTTCTAGTGTGTCTTATCTGCATTGCAGGCTACTTTACTTATTAATGTTTTGAAAATCATTAGGAAGGGCTGGGTATCCAAGGGCGCCTGCTCTGTGCTGTGGTAATAGCATTTCTAGGAGATGGAAAATAAATCTTTACCTGAGCACTTAATCTAGCAGTGAAAGCTATGGGCTATGAATATGCTCCACCCTAAGGATATCTTTCGAGAGTGAGAGTGCTGCACCTGTCTGAAGATACCAAAAATTAAAATTTCGTGTTTCCTTCAGGCTGTGGTTGCCATAGACCATTTGGTGTCCAGCCCTCCTTAGATTGTTGAGTAAGAGATGGTGTTTGCTCTCCACACTTCATTTCAACCTGAGATCATTTTTTGACCCTTCTCTGTTTCTAGTACCAGTGTGCTTTCTCCCTCCCTTTCCTTGTTGTGCACAAGCTTGCCAAATTCTTTTAGTAGTTGTGAATTACACATCCTGGGACTCTGATCCGAAATGGAGTTTTCTTGGAACTTGCTTTGCATGGGAAGGAATTCATTGTCATGGGTGTGTTTTGAAAGGATGGTGTGTAACTGCCGGGTTTGCTTTGATGTAGCAGAATAAATCCACGAAAGAAGTCATTTTTGTGTCTAGGAGAATAAGTCTAACACCTCAACCCTTCCTGTCCCAGCTGCATTTTCTCAGTGGCGGAGAAGGGTTGTGTCCCCATGGGTGTGTTTCTAATGGGTATTTTGAAAATTCTTTCCAGTGCCTTGACTTACAAAAAGCAGGCTGGATTTGCTACTGCTTAATTAACATATTGGTTCGATCTGCTAAAATGGAGATTCCCGTGGCTGGCTGAGGAGTCACAAATGTAGTTAACTTCCCAAGCCCCTTATCCTTACACCTTCCAGTCCTTCATTCCCTTTCCCCACGGTCTTTCCCTTCTCCAACCTTTACAGAAAATTTCCCTCCTTTCTTGATGGCATTAAAATTAATGTGGTAAAGAGCTTCTGAAGTAGCCTATGGATGTTTTATTTGATTGTGAAGACAATCTGCATAATTCAGCCAAGGAGGGCCAGTCTGTCTCCCGCTCGGGTGCTGCCTGCTGGGTGCGTTCCTCAGAGCTTTGGCCCGGAGAATCCCGTGGCGCCGGCTGCAGGAGGCGGTGGCTGGGGCTGTGGGGTGTCTGTTTGCTGACGCTGCCGCTTAGAAAGTGAAGGGGAGCTGCCTGAATTTCTCCACTAGCTGCGTTTCTATAGATATCCATATGATGGCATTTGGAGACTATGAGCTGGCCGGTAGCTGCTCTAGTTGTCCCTGCTCTCTGACGTCCCCAACTCCTCCTCTGGAGTCTGGGGCTAGGCTGCTGCTGCAGCCCTCACAGGCTGGTGGTGCTACAAGGCTGCATTTGCCACCGGCATTGGGGGGCTGGGCTCTGCCACTGCAGCTGCCAGGTCCGCTTTAACACTTTCTTGGGGCGGGGCAGGAGAGCTCAGCAAGCTTGCTGGCAGAGCAGTGTGTCTGGCCTAGGTGGCCAGCAGGGTAGGAGCAGGGAGGTGGGGAGAGGAGCTGAGGGCAGTGGTGTCCTAAAGTTTAGGATTGCAAAACCTCTCTCTCCCTCCTTCTTTCCTCCCTTCTTCCTTGTATGAATTTTAAAGAACATGAAATGAAAGCTGGCTCCAAATATTCCTTGCTGTTCAAGTATCACATGGAGTCTCAGGACTCCAAAACAGAAGCTATGCATACATTTTTGAGATTTCTGTTTGCTCTTTCTCCTCGCCCCTGGTGCTCCTCTGGATGTAATCCAGTCCGTGTCACACCCTTGTTGGGCCTTCAGTTGGAACACTGCTATAGAATCAGCTAAGGCATCCTCTGGCTCACAGACATGAATGAGAGGAGGGCTGCTCTCCTGATAGACTTGGCATTTAGCTTGGAACTCTGAGCAGGATGCAAAGCAAACTTGGTTTTAATAGAAAAGCAGGTCCACCCCATTCTCTGAGGACTGGGAGGACACAGTGGCACTGGCTGGGAAAGACATGCAGAGGTAACCAAAATAATCAAAACTGGGGACTTGGTAGGAAGTGACAGTATTTTTCCTCTCTTCCTTTTCCTTTTATTCATTTAGTGACTTTATAGTTCTCCTAACAGAAGACCCTAAATAGGACTCTTCTGCTCTAGTCCTCTGACAAGGAAATATCTTTGCCCCTTAAGTTTACTCAGACTTTATTGCAGCAAAGCTGGTATCGTATTATTTGCCAAAAAATGAGCTCCACCAATCTAGAGAGTCACAAAAAAGATTGAACCAAGCAACACTGAGTGCTGATGAAGCATCTACGTGTTTGAAAAAAATACATGTTTCCTGCCATCTCTTCTTAGTTTGCTTCTTTTGGCCTTTTCTCACCATAAATTCAAACTTTTGACAGTTAGTACTTGTCCTTTAAAAAATTAAATGTATGGATCCATTTTAGGTGTCCATAATGACTCCATTCACAACAGGGAATGGTACACATGTACATGTTATTGCATTAAGGAGGCTTCTGTGTGCTCAGAAGACAAAACAGAGTAGGATATGGTTAATGCCAAAATTCCATTCAGTGCTATGGATTTGAGTGAGGTTAGATGTCTAAACCAAATCCAGTTCTTTTCACAAGGTTTCAGGTATAGAGGCTCACCCACCAGTCAACAACTAAATCAATAAGTAACTTTCTGCCTCCTTTGTGTTCTCCCTTGTCTGGAGGATGGAGAGTAGAGGTGAGTTTAGAGGTCTGGACCCAATTTCCTTGTGAGGTAAAAATCCACACACAGAACTGGCCTAGGTCACCAATGAGTTAAAGCTGTTAAGAGATTAATAGAATATTTCCTCTCCAAACCTCCTGATTTGCAGGCCCCTCTTCATAGGTGCAGAATAATAGAAAAGTCAGGACATTCCTGGGAACAGACATGAGCCTAGAAGGGAAAAGTTGTCACCTGATTTTCATTCCCTAGACAATTTCTTTCAGTTGTTTTTTTCCTTTCTGTTTTGAAGAGGACAGTGACCTTGAGCAATACCAGTACTCTGTACTTCCCATGCCTCTTTCCTTCTTCTAAATGTGTTGTGCCGTGTGCACATACACACCCATTACAGTTTTGAAATAAGAATATTATTGTTTACCTTGCTTTCAAGAAGGAGAGCAAGAACTACAGCCATCTGAGGGAAAAGTGCCACACCCTTTTCCTCTCTTCAATTACTTTTTGTTTTCTCTGTCATTAAATGGATTTCTGGGAGGAAAGCCTTGTCAGGCCATGACATTAGTTGCTAAATGACCATCATATGTTAGAGCTACCTTTCATCTTTTCCTGCAGAGGCATCATTTCCTTTTGTCCATTTAAACCAGGGCTTGCTTCCTCTTGCTGCTTGAAGCACTTTTGCCTGGTTAGTTTTGCTGAGTTTTCTTGTTGGTGAAATTAGGACCCACTTTCTGTTTATATTATTGCTGTGATGTGTGGTTGCGATGGGACACACCGTCTAACAGTGTTCCTGCTTCTCTGTGAAACTGCTATACAGTAACTACTCAGTTGCTTAAAAGTGAATTTATAGTAAATAACACTGCTAGTAATTATTCTTGGCAAAATTTAAGTCAGAGGAAGAAAACTACTTGAAACTTTCTAAAGGGTTCAATAGGAAACCCATTACCTTAATCCTGCCATTTTTGTTTTCTATTCCTTGAAAAAGAAAATACATTGTCATCATACATAGGTTCTGTATATGGCCTAAGTTCTAAATTTTATGCTTTATTAAAGAGTGAAGATAAAATTTAGGCTCATAGATGGGAGTGTGTTGCTTAGGCAACATGACTAATTGGTAATTTTGCTATATCATTCCAGTGACACACATGTGTATAGCTCTGCCTTGCTCAGTAATCCTAAGAATGAGTCTACTTATTGTATTTCTAAAGCTCACACTTTTATTCCTGTGATTCCTGTGGCATCCTTTAGTCATCGAGGACCATTTAAAACCTAAGGCAGCATAATTTGTGTGTTATGTGCCTTGTGTATTATGAAATAAAGAAAGGACTAGGTTTAGAATTTTTGAAGCCTTTCTGGTTAGAGGTGAACCATTTTTATTGTGTTCTATCACCATAAGTTGTATATTATGAAATCTTCAGTACAATATAAGTACAAAAAGAGAAGAATTTAATTCAAAGATTGGTAATGCTGCTTTAAGCATTTTTATCATAGTGCTCTGATAGATACTGTTCTGACAGCCTGCTTTTCACTGAACTATATCATCATTTAACAGTAATTATGAGGGTAGTTAACAAGTGATAGACAATTATAAGGGAAATGCACGATTCTACAAATGCACCATCATTTTACTGATATCAAGTAAAAAAACCTTTATTATTTAAATATATCCTTTTTTATTTTTACAAAAGATTCAAATTACATTTTTAATACTTCTGAAAAATTGGCTTTGGTAGCTGGTATTTGTTATGTGTTTCCATTAGGAGGAAAATGTCAGTTGACCAAATTGGATCTTCCTAGAAATTACATCTTTTATAAAAGAAATCTATTGAGTCATACGGTACACATTATTCTCTGCACTTTCTCTGTGAGAAAAATACATATTGCTTTAAAAATCAACTTCCAATAAAATATTTCAGAATTAATGTTAATAACCCTTGTGAAGAGTGACTGCAGAATACCAGTGGAAAACTGAATCTATTTTAGATACAACGACAAAAATGGCTCAAGAAAGAAAGTAACATAACCACTAAATTTGCTTGCTGGGTGGGGAGCTGCATGCCTGTAATCCCAGCACTTGGAAGGCTGAGGCAGGAAGATCAGTGCAAGTTCTGGATCAGCCTGGGCTACAAGTGAGCATATGGCCAGTCTGAAATACATAGTGAGACCCTGCCCCCAACCCTCCAAAAAATCATTCCCTGCAAATAAACCCTGTAACTTTAAAGGATATTTCTAACAAACTTCAGGAATAGTTTCCAATTTCTTGGGAAAACTATGTTAATGTGATTGATGAAAAGTTTATAGTATTTGCACAGGGGGAGGGAGGACACAAAACAAAGGGAAAGATCTTAATCTATTTCACTTTGCCCTGTGCAGCTGTTTTGAGGAAGTATTAAAGAGTCCTGAAGTGCATACCACTTATTCTCTTGATTCCACTTCTCAAAATCAAAAAAGCACAGTAAGCACATGCTCTACCATTGAACAACATCTCCAGTTGCACTTGCTGTCTTGAAATTGATGTTTCATGGACCTTAGCATCTCTAAAGTTACAGAATATTTGCCTGGAAGCAGTTTATTAGGGAAGCAGATCAACTCTACAATCACAAAGGCTAGTCTGTCCTATTTCTTTTGAAAGTGATGACTGGGGCGCTTTTTGTATATTAGGTCCTTTTTGTTATTTTTCCATACTGTGTGAAGATTTTCCAGGTTGTTCAGTGATTTATATCCACTCATCTTTACTAGTGTTTAGGCATTTGGATAGCAATATTAAAATGCAATGATGAACACTATATTAAATGGTACATATGTTTTCTCAGCAGATAGATAGCTTGATATCCTCATATTCACAGAGAACTTAATTTTTCATATTGTATTCCATAGATATTTAACTGACTTTAAATTGAAAATTTGCACTTACTTATAGGGATGATTTAACATATTTTCTGTGTATTGACTAATTAATTGTTCAGTACTTTAACAGAGGGCTGGACATGGGATCCTGAACCTCATGCCACTGAAGTCACAGTTGTGCTTCATGGGCTTTGGTGCTGTGCAGTGGTTGGGCTCATAACATTTAGGCTTCCGCATGCCTGTGTCTCAGCCTGGAGTACTCTGAACAATCTTTGTAAGTCCTCCAAGGCCCGCTGCCTTCATCTATGAAGTGAGGCCAGTGTCTTAGTGGGCTACAGGGTTGCCTGGAGATTTCAGTCATGTAGTTCATTGGGTAATTAGCTATCATCATCCCTATCATCACCTCCATCACCATCATTGCCATCGTCGTTATTATCATCTTTTTTTTTTTTTGGTGCAGGGTCTCACTATGCATGCAGCCCACATTCATAGCGATCTTCCTGCTTTTTGCCTCCCATGTGCTGGGATTACAGGCGCGCGCCACCGCGCCCGGATTGCATCGCCGGCTCAGCGCACCCGAAGGCGGGGCCGGCGCGGCTGGGGTATTATCATCTTTTTATTAGGTAGAAAAATCAAGAAGAGAGAGAAGACTGGATGGCTTTCAAACTTACGTTTGGGATCACAGAATCTATGGAATACTAATGGCCATCCCAACCAGATGTCACATAGTTAAGGATCTTGAGAGTCCAGGCAGAAGATGTGAGCAGGACCATGTCTGGCTTGTAGAATTTGTAGGCTATGGAACCACCCACAGTACATGATTTACCCAAACATCTTCAGACTTAAAATTATTTTGATGTGTCATGGAACCAAACTTAGAAATCTTTAAGTCTTTCTGAGATATATTCAATATCACATTCCCTCTAAAGTATCTCAACAAAGTAATCATCTTGATTGAGCTCAAGAAACTTTGGTGATTCAAAATCCCTTCAACTAAAGTATATTATTGCACTTTGTGTAGGTGTGCCATAATTTTATTTTTTACGTTGAGCCAAAATTCTGCCATCCCATAGCTTCTAATAAGTTGTAAGGGAGATGATGTTTCAAAATAAATCTAACCCATAATAATAGTATTGGAGGATTTGGATGGAACTACTTGTGATATCCAACAACAGTTCCATCGCTTCTCATTGATCATCCCCAGATCCTAAACTAGTTAGAGCCACTTTCCTATGCATTGTTATTCCAAGTTCTTCCTTTTTATGTGCTCAGCAAATATTATCTATCATGAAACTTCAGCTTTATTTACTTTTGGACAAGTTCTGGTTGTTTTGTCCCATTTTTCTTTGAGGCAATGCCAAGAACCCACATGACTGCACTAATGTAGAGTTGATTGGGACCATTTTGTCTTGCTTTTCAAACAAAGAAAGCAAATTCATATGTATATTTCCATCTTGCATCCACATCGGAGTGTAATAAATATTATCAGCATGCCAGTTATCCTTATAACTGGCTGATAGAATTTTATTAACAAAATAACCATTGTTATGTTTCTAAGGGGGAACCTGGAATTGAGCAAGTCTAAGCCTATTTCTGAGAACAACAATGAGCTGACTTTGTACATATTTTATGAAGAAAGTACTGAAAGATTTTAATATATCTTGAATTATATGTAATGAGTAATAGTCACCATCAAAAACATCTGTATATGAACTTCTTCAACATTTTTAAAGAAGGAGCTCAGTGACAGTAACTGCTGTGTTTGACTTTTCCTCAATGCATATCTTACCCTGTAACTTAGTCATGATTGCCCCATTTATTAGAGGAGAAAATTGAGACTCAGAGCAGATAATTTTAGTTGGCTATGATTACACAACTAATAAATGATAGAGCTAGAATTCAAATCCAAGTCTTTTTTTCTTTTCAAATCCAAGTCTTTCTACAGAACGTCTGGTAGCTATGATGTTCAGGAACTTTTCTTTTTCTCCTACTTCTTATGATTATTTGTTGACTATTACTTATATGTACATTTAGCCCTGTTCATGATATCTTAGAGATATGCATTACATTCTCAACCTCTTTTTCCTTTCGTAGTATTTTATGGGTTGTGTTTATACTTGATCACCTATGAAAAGGCTTTATGGTGATCCATAAGGGATTCCAGAGCTGTTCATACTAAATAGCTATTTTCACCCTGTATTTCAGATATCAGTATGTAAACCAGACTGTGATTTTGGATGTTTTACTCTCTGGTCTGCTATTGCAAACTATTGTAAATTGGGCATCTCCCAAGTCAATGAAGTTGATACATTCAGGCATAACTGCCACATTTTCTAAACATTTAGAAGTGTTTGTTGATTCCATAGTTGGAACTTTTTCAGTCATTTCCAAACATGGCTGACTGGACATGACGTCAGTTCCTACTTACTTGTTTTCTAGTGTAGCCATTTACTATTGCAATAAGGAAGCTTCCTTGAAAAGCTTTGTTCCCTTATCCTGGGGTTAATGCCACTCAGATGAAGCTCAAGAAGAAAATTGATTTTGATTGTCCAAGTTACATTTGGGTTTGGTTGGTTTCATTGTGACATTTTTTTGTCGCTTCTCCATGATTTCATTTTACCTTTTAATTATGTTTTAGTGATTCCTAGTTACTATTCATTTCTTTTGTAAATTACATCTAGATTGCACAATTACTATGTTCTGGAACTTCACATATCTCATTTTATTTAATAATTTTCTCATTTGTGTATCAAATTACTGTATGCAGAATTGACACATTATTATGGGTATAACAAGGTGCAAGGTGTAGACAACAGGCCAGTACAATTATAATGATCACATAGCTTTCAAATTACAATTCATTTGCAAAATCACATCACTAAAATGAATAGAGAAGTGACTTCAGTGTTTTCACTTTTAGTAGTAAAAGTAGGTGAGTAGGTGAGTGGAAATACTACTTGCATTCATGTAAATATTTTCTCCAAGGACATTTTGTAATTATGAATTTAAAGGATGAATTTCTGGATTATATTGAGTATGTATTGTATTATTTTAAATTTTTTATGTTCATTCCTATGATTTTAGATTATAGTATTAGGTTACATATGTTGTATTATTTCAAGTTTCTGCTAGTGAATTCTAAATTAACTGCTTTCCATCTGTTGCATGTGAAAGTCAACACATAAATACTTATTTTCATAATATAACGTGGGTGGATCTCTTTCCTTTTGTGTAGAAGACACTAATATTGATGCCTATCCTAGAGGCTTCAAATAATGAATTCCCCATGTTTTACACCTTGACTGTGTAATAATGCATACAGAAACAACTCCAGAATTCACTATTTTAATATGTTGAAAGAAGAACTATAAAGATATGTGAAGAATAACTGCAAGCATTTTCATATGCATAGAAACTTGTTTTTTTAAAACTGCTTATTTCTATATTTTATATACAAGACTGTTATATTTGGCTTTAGTACATTTTCTGCTTGCAAATATCCTTCTGGTTTACTCTGTATAAGACTCAAGGCTGAAGAAAACTTTAAAAAAATTTTTATTCTAAGACATGAAATTTATTTATAATGAAGACTATAAATTATTTTTTAATTTAAAAAAAAAGAGTACAAAAGTACAGTTAATACACTGTGTATCATTGTCTTCAGATTACTAACTTAGATATAAAATATTGGCATTTAATTGTCCAAATTGTAGTATAACTATCTTAACTGTCTTGTGTATACATAGATTTTTCACTTTGCCTCCTTCTTTTCTACTTTCTCTCATCCCAGATTGTCTTTTTTTGAACAGTTTCTTCCTATTTTTTTAACATATATTGTAAATTTTGGATCACGTTTGTTTTCTGCTTCTCACATTAGCAAAGCTGTGTAATGTTCATTCGTATGTGTCTAGTATATTTCACTTGCATACAAGTATGGTCTCTAGTTGCGTATATTTACCCATAAGAGCCTGCAATTTATCCTTTATGGCTGAATAGTACTGCATTGTGGATGGAGACCACATTGCTTGAATCTATTACTCAGTTAAGGGACATTTTGGTTGTTTCTAAGATTTAGCTATTATAAATTGTGTTGCTATAAATGTATGCACATATATATTGCTGTGGTATGAAGTGTTTAATTCTTTTGTGAAGATACCCAGAAGGAGAACAGCTGTGTCAAGAGGGACCTCCAATCCTTGCTTGGGAGGACTCTCCACACTGATTTCCACACTGGCTGTGCCAGTCCGCACTTCCATCACCAGTGGAGGATTCCTTGGTCTCCACAGCCCCTACAGCACTGGTTATTGGTTGATTTCTTGATAACAGCCATACTTTATAGGATGAGGTAGAATCTCAGCATTGTTTTATTTTGTATCTCTCCGCTGAGCAATGATACTGAGCATTTATGAAAATAATATATTCTTGATGGAAGAAAATGGAGATGTAAAAGTGGAAAGGTATACCTTTCCACTTTTACATCTCCATTTTCTGTGTCCAGGGACTGAAAAAAATAATATTAAAATCTTACTGTTCTGTATTAACAGATGTTTTTATGAATTTAGTTTTTATAGGGTCTCACTACCTAGCTCATATTGATAGTGATCCTCTTGTTTTCTGCCTTCTCAGCTACAAGCATGTGCCACCATGCCCAGACTCCAT
Source organism: Ctenomys sociabilis (assembly GCA_004027165.1). Lineage (NCBI taxonomy): Eukaryota > Metazoa > Chordata > Mammalia > Rodentia > Ctenomyidae > Ctenomys > Ctenomys sociabilis. The sequence continues at coordinate 4,477 of PVKA01019496.1, read as the reverse complement.
GGCTGGCTCTGTGTGCCTGGGGGCAGGGCTGGCATGGCATATGGTGCCTGGGATCAAACCCTTGTCCCTACATTTACCTAAGCAGGTACTTATTCCTCTGAGCTATACTGCCAGCCCTTATGTTTAAAGATTTTACAATATTGATATCACAATATGGACATCATTCTAAAGGAAATTTTTTAGAAAGTGAAGTGATTTATGCAATCTGAAGAGAAACCAAACTATGAAGGAAAATTCTAAGATCATATTAAGTCCATATTTCCCTTTCCAGATAAAACTACAAGTATATTTTTCTTCTTTCTTTCTTTCTTTCTTCCTTTCTTTCTTTCTTTCTTTCTTTCTTTCTTTCTTTCTTTCTTTCTTTCTTTCTTTCTTTCTTTCTTTCTACACTGACGATCAAACTCAGGACAGGCACTTATGCCTCTGAGCTATCGCCCTGGCCAAAATGACAAGTATTTCTTTAAAAAATAAATAAAGGCAATCTCTGGTACAATTCTAAAGTAACTAAATTCTGTTAGCCTAACTAGAATAATATATTTAAAGTTTATTATGAAATAGTGCTTGAAATTAGAACATAGCAAAACTAATGATAGCATTCATTTTATCATTATTTAATGAATAGTACCAACCCATATTATTTATAATTTTAAAGTTATTCAATTAGGATGATTGTTTGAAGAATAAAAGCAAAATTACAGACAAAAACATATCTAAATTGCTATGGGCATTTTTTATTTGTTACTAATTTTGTGGCAAGTATGTTCTTCTTATGAATCGTTTTAAATCATTGAGAAGAAAATGAGTAACTTTAACTTTGTTCTAATGTATGTAGAAAATTAAATTTTTAGTTCTTTAAATTAATTCGTGCTAATTTTATTGTCATTTTTCCTTATCTCTTTCAGAGTTCTACTTCTTTCAATGTTTTGAAATGAAAATTAAAACTTTTGGGTTCAGGGAAGTGGCTCAGTAGAGTAAGCGCTTGCCTGGCAAGTGCAAGGGTCTAAGTTGAATCCTGCTTCCGCCAAATAAATAAATAAATAAGTTTTATCAGGATAGCTAAATGGCATATGAATATAATACATATTTCTGTTAAGTTGGAAAGTGGTAAAACCAATCAGTATAATTAATTTTTTCTAGTTAATTAGAAGGATAAAGTTTTCACAACCCCAAGTGTTGCCTATAATGTTGCAATTTGAAAATGAGAAATAAATATCTCTAGATTATGTATGATACATATTCAAAGACATTTTAAATGAAGATAGGAAATTTCAGGACAATATATCGCTGCTGCTGCCAAGTGTATGCTCAGGAGGTGTTTGTGGAGTAAATGACTTGATACATAAATTATTGCATATACTAAAATAAATATTTGTTTTAAATGTGGATGTAAAACACTAAACTATTTAAATGTAGCAATAGAAGCTTTTAATATAGTCATTATATGTCCAATGTTTATGTAGAAATGATAGTGTTTATAATTTTGGGTTATAGAGAAAGAATCACAATCTTTGTAACAGGAAAACAATATAACCTTTGCAAAACAATAAGATATCTCTCTGACAAGATTTTTTCTTTATGTGTCCCTTTATGATATCTGTGAACTATAATCCATATGGAAAATTGGAAGTAACATCTATCTCAAACTGAGTTCAATTGCAGGATGCAAAACTTTCCTGGTTGGGGTAATAGATAAAGTGCTGCTGATGAAGAGAAAAACCTAAATGTGTGAGCTATGAGTTACTTAAATTTGTACTCTCTTTTACAACTGATGTTATCAATGATAGTGTAAAGATAAGACTTGTCCTTTTAATCTTGTAGGATGAGTAAGGACGTAGCATTTCATGATGGACATGAAAGCTGCAGGTGAGTGTACAGATGTCAAGGCAAAGCACAGTGATATGAGCTTCTATTTTCTTGTCTCTTGTTTTCATTTATTACTCTTATTTTTAAAACAAACCTTTACTTGAGAGACAGTATGGCAGTGCTTGGTATGACATGACAAGCAGTACGTAAGTATTTAGAAGACCAGAATGACAGGCATTTCAAGCATGGCCCTAGTATTACACATTACTATCTTCAGTGCAGTCTCTTAGTTCACAGATTTCAGCATATATAGGCAGAGTGAGAATCCTACCAATTAACTGCTAGTTTCAAAAACCTCCTGAAGATTCTAAGGATCACTGCCTTAACCATCTTGTGCATATAAATTTATGGCTTTGTCCCTGACATGCTTCCTAGCTTTTCTCCTTCCCTCTTTTCATTGTTTAATCAAGTTCTCACTTTGCTTTTAATTGTGTTATATCTTTCTATTTGTATTTCTTCTTTTGAGTTCTTACACTGTGGAGACTACATAATATTTACACATGTGGGTCTGGTTTATTTCACTTATGAATATATTTTCAAGTGGCATCCACTTAAATACAAAGGCTTCTAGTTTATCATTCTTTATAGCATTGCATAAAAATACCACATCCTTTTCATCCATTCTTCATGTGACAGGGTTGGTTGTTTCCAAGATTTGGCTATCACAAATTGTGCTTCTATAAACATAGATACACATATATCACTGTGATGTGGCATTTTCAGTTCCTCTGGGAAAATTCCAAGTAGGGGGATAGCTGGTTTGATTGGGATTTCCAGTCCTAGTTTTTTAAGGAGTCTCCGCACTGATTTCTATAATGGTTGTACCAGTGTACATTCCTACCAGAAGTGGAGAAGGGTTCCTTTTTCCCCATAGCCTCTCCGTCATTTGTTGTTGGTTGATTGGTGTGTCAGAGTCAAGATTTCTCACAGGAACATACAGCGTAAGAGATTTATTCTTAGCATCTAGAGCTAATCTGGGAATACAGAATTTTGTCATTTAGAACTCATTTAGCAGCAGTGGAAAATCCTCCTTTATTTGACTCATATGTATAGGAATTTTTTGCCTCACACAATCAATAGAGGGGTGAACTTGGGGTACAGCTTGACTCAATGTTGGAAGAAGTAAAAAAAGATGAGGACCCAACCATGAGATGTAATTCTTCCTTACTGATTCCTTTCTCAGATTTGAAAGGATGCCTCATTATAGCTTCATATCATCACAATAGGAAATTCAAATGCAGAGAGAGAAAGACAGAGGGGGAAGATCAGAGAGAGGGAGAGAAATGAAACAGAAGTGTTTCTTTCCCTGGCAAGCCTGACAAGATTTTTTAATTGGTTCTTTTCAGTCCAACTGCTTTGACTTGGGCTGTTTCCATTTTTGAGCTGGGATAGGAAGAATCAAGATACTACTATACTTTCCTTATTTATTCCTCCCTTTCCCATTCCCTCTTTTTTTTCCATTTATCTCTTTTGTTTCATTCCCAATCATTACCAACAAAAGGCATTCCTCTGCCCTCCAGGCTGCATTAAAAGATTAATATGCCCTTAGTGAGATTTTTAAAGTTTTGCTTTGCTAATATGTTTCCTGCTTTAAGATCCTTAAGCGAGTGCTGTTATTTTAGGGAATAAACTGAAAGTTATCAGGCTGGACTTACTATAAAATCCTTAAAATGACCCAGACTCATTGAATTTTGCTACAAATAAAACTTGTCTGCTTTTCATTGGAAATTAATTGATACCCCACTACAGATGCGCTTCATTTTATGACCTGTTTAATGACTGTTTGGACTCAAGATCTGAGTGTGTTGTTTGGATTTAGGACTGGTATTAGTGGTTAGGATGCTGGAACATGTGTGGCAGTGCAGACTTGTGTGGCTTCTTCTACAGTACAGCACTGTAAGTTTTGTTGATTGTACTGTATAGTTTTATATTATATTATATGCTGTAGCTCTACATTATGCAAATCAAATCAACTTCAACAAGCTGGACTTTCTTTTGTTCACTGCTTTGCTCTGAATACTGCAATGCCTATACTGAGTACAACTCACATAGCAACCAGTTCACTTAACAACATGATTGCAGGAAAGTGAATCCATCCTTAAACAAGAAATCTCTGTATTTGCAAAGCATAGTTTGTCTTACTATTATAGAACACCCAAGGCTATGGATATATATATATATATATATATATATATATATATATATAATCACTGTATAGCAAATGTGAATATATAATATATATATATATTATATATTACATAAATATAAATGTATATTATATAAACTTACATAGTGTCACAAAAGTTTATTTTTGTCAAATACCATATGCTTTATGCTGGGCTATTCATAATCTGCACATTTTGAATTACAAGTAAATTTTAAGTTCAAAAGACAGAAAAATCATCTAATACTCCTATTAAGTAGTTTAGTAAAGGTATAGAGGAGGAAATGATAATGGAAATATTTAATTATAATTTTTTAAAAGTCTCAGTGTCATTTTCTAAGAGAGATCAGATAAACTATGAATAATTACTGTAGCTTTGTTTTATTGTCATGATCACACAAATGCCAAATAAATTACTGTAGCTTCTGTTTGAATATCATGATCCCATTT
>PVKA01019495.1:0-41935 GCA_004027165.1 Ctenomys sociabilis | reverse complement strand
TTTTTTTTTTTTTTTTTTTTTTTTTTTTTTTTTTTTTTTTTTTTTTTTTTTTTTTTTTTTTTTTTTTTTTTTTTTTTTTTTTTTTTTTTTTTTTTTTTTTTTTTTTTTTTTTTTTTTTTTTTGTCTTTTTGAGACAGGGTCTCGCTATGCAGTTCAGGCTGGCTTTTTAAGCTCACTTTGTAGCTCAGGCTGGTCTCGAACTCACAACAATCCTCCTGCCTCAGCCTCCCGAAGTGCTGGGATTACAGGCATGCGCCACCACGCCCGGCGATTTTGGGATTCTTGTATGTGGAATATCATGTAATGTGCACATATGCACATTAGAGTATGTTAAATGATAATTTGACTATTTTTTCCCCTGTCCTCTTGTTTGTTTCTTTTGTCTTAATTGCTCTAGCTAGTGTTTTCAGAACTATGTTGAATAATAGTAGACATCTTTGTTTTATTCTAGATTTTAGAGTAAAAGTTTTAAGATTTTGACCATTTAGTATGAGTCTGGCTGTTGATGTATCATCAGGCTAAGATAAAAACATGTATTTCAGTTTTCTGAATTACAAAATCAGTAGCTACCACAGTTGGTCAGTTTCTAAATTATGCTTATTACCAGTTGTACTACTATAGCTAGAGTGTCATATCTGTTGTAATCAGTTCTCACTTTTGAAACAATATTGAGAAGCTCTGGGGCAATAACCTCACAACAGCCCTACACCAAAAGACTGGGGATGAGTGAAACAGAAACCAACATCACCCTCTCAGTTCATTCAGAACGTAGGATCTTGGGACAGATACAAATCAAGAATCTACACACAGAATGTCCCAGAAGTACAGACTATTCCTGAAGTGGCCTTGATATTAGTGATAGATATCTACTATTAAAACTCATGAAAACTAAAAGAAAACTAAAAGAGTTTTTTTGAAATGGAAAATGTAGGAACAAAATGCAATTTCAGACCTCCATCCCACTTAGAAAAGTTCAAGAGACATCAAAGTAGAAACAATGGGAAATCACACACCTGAAATTTTTGAAATAGTAACAACTGAAGTAAAGAAACAGCTTCAGGGGCCAGGGAGATGGCTCAGTAGAATAAGTGCTTCCCTGGCAAGCGCAAGGGTTTGAGTTCAATCTCCAGTTCCACCAAAAAAAAAAAAAAAAAAAAAAAAAAAAAAAAAAAAAAAAAAAAAAAAAAAAAAAAAAAAAAAAAAAAAAAAAAAAAAAAAAAAAAAAAAAAAAAAAAAAAAAAAAAAAAAAAAAAAAAAAAAAAAAAAAAAAAAAAAAAAGAAAAAAAAAGAAAAAGAAACAGCTCCATAAGGTAATAGAAGACATCAGATAAAAAATAATCTCTCAGTTAAAAAAAGAATTGGCAACCATATTGAAAGAATTGCTTTGCATATCTAAAGAAGACATAGATAAAATAATAGAGGAGTATAGAAAATGATGAAAACTTTGAATGAACAATATTGGAAAGAATTAGAATACATGAAACATTCGAAGAGACATCCAGGAAATTAAGAATTCCACTGAAATCTGACAAAACTGCTGTAACAAAACTAAAATAGATTTTTAGATCTTGAAGACAGTATAGCAGCTAGCTATTGTGAAAGGAAACATCTCTTTCTCTATGTGTGTTTGTTTGTTTTTCTCTATGTGAGTTGAGGGATCAAACTCAGGATCTTGTGCTTGCCAGGTAGACACTTACACCACTGTGCTATCTCCTCAGTCCAACATCTCTTAAAAATAAGAAACCAGTAAATAACAATTCAACAGCTGCAAGATGATGCAAAAAAGAAAAAGAAAACACAGTATAAGACATGTGTTAATTAAATAGCCTGAGTCAAAACAAATGACATAAAAAGACTTTGCAGAAGTAGTAGCAGAAAATTTCCCAAGTATGGGAAAAGAATATGACATACTGATAAGTGAGACAGTGTAGAACTCCAAAAATCATTCTACATCCATTTAATCAGCATCCAAAAAATTCAGCAACAGAATGGAATATTCAAAGCTGTTAGAAGAAACAGATCACCTGTAAAGGAATGCCAGTCAGAATCACAGCAAGTTTCTTAACATAAACCATCAAGTCAAGAAGAACTTGGACTGATATATTTCAGGTTCTGAAAAACAATGTCCAACCCAGATTGATATGCCCCCCAAAACTATCTTTCAAAATTAATGGAGAAATAAGATGCTTCCATGGCAAAGAACAACTGAAAAAGTTTACTTTCACCACGCTGACCATACAAAGAATACTGAAAGATATAGAAAGAGATAAAAATGAGGCTGGGGAGATAGTTCAGTGGAATAAGTGCTTGCCTGGCAAGCGCAAGGTCCAGAGTTCAATCCCTGGTACTGCAAAAACAAAAAGTAAAACAAACAAACAAAAAACCCAGAACCAAATATCTTATGTTGGACTGGGGAGATGGCTCAGTAGAATAAGTGCTTGCCTGGTAAGCACAAGGGCTTGAGTTTAATACCCAGTTCTGCCCAGAAGAACACCCCACAATTCTAAGAACAACAATAAAAAGGAACCTCTAAGCAGCACAAGTAGTTAAACAGAGAGGAAAAGTAGGAAGTCAACAGCAGGAAAATAACAAAAGTAAGACAGTACATATTAGTTATAACCATTAATGTAAATGGCCTCAAGTCATCAAATGAAGCAGTCTGGCAGAGTGGATCTACAGACAAAATGCAGCAATATTTTATATATAAGAAACAAGTTTAACTCACAAGAAAATCCATAGCCTGAAAGTCAAAGCATGGAAAACTACTTTGTGTGACAGTAACCCAGAGAGAAGCAGGAGTAACTGTTTTATTTGAAGACATGAACTTCAAACTGAGAATGATAAAATAGTTGAAGATCACTGCATAGTTATCAGGGGAAAGCTGTAAGTGGATGAGATAACAATCATATATTTGCACCAAATATGAGAACACCCAACTACATGTAAGGCAAATTCTAATAGACATGACTATTTGTTCTAAAAAAAAAAAAGAGGAAAGTTAGGGCTGGCAAGATAGCTCAGCAGTCTAAAGTGCCTGCTTAGGCAAGCTTAAGTGTACCGCGGTTTGGTTCCCAGCACCACATGCCATGCCAGCCCCGAGGTGGGTTGAGCCTGCCATGAAAAAAGAAAAAAGTCAAACAAACAATAACACTGTTGGAATGGAGGAATTGTCAGAGATAGATCAACTAGACAGAAAATCAGCAAAAAAATTAAAGTGGAACCAAATTTGTGAAAAAGTGGACATAGCAGACTTCTAGAATGTTCACCCAACAATATGAAAATGCACATTCTCAGCTGTGCACAGGATAGTCTCTAAAATAGAAGATATACTAGCCATAGAACATGGTTATGTGAATGCAAAGGAATATAAATAATGGTATGCATATGATCTGACCGTAGTGCAGTGAAATTATTGACAAAGAAATCACAGAAAGTCCTTAAGTATATGGAAATTAACACTCCTGCATCACAAATAAAATTAAACAAATCAAACAATATTTGCAATCAAATGAGAATGCATATACAATATATTGCAACCTGTGTGATGCAATGAAAGCAGCCCTCAGAGGAAAATTTGTAGCAGTGCATTCTCACATCAGGAAAACAATGAGCCCAAATAAACAACTATATGCTACACCTCAGTCTTCTTGCAAAAGAAGAACAAGTCAAGCCTAAAGCCCCATGAAGGGAGTAAATTACAAAGATCAGAGCAGAAATTGAATGCAATGGAGACTAAGAAAACAATATTAATGAATAAAATATTAAGGAATCAAAAAATTGGTTCTTTGAAAGAATAAAAATTGATAAACTCCTAGCTAAACATAAAAAAAAAAACCCACCAAAAAATAAAAAGGAAAACTCAAATTCATGCAATAAGGAATTAAAAGAGTGAAAGCATTAGAGATCCTATAGAAACTCAGAAGATCATCAATACCTACTTGCAAAATTGTTACTCATAGATTGGAAAACACAAAGAAATGGACAGATTCCTAGATACATGTGAATTACCAAAACTGAATCAAGAAGATAAATTCCCAATTATCTCAATTTCAATCAAATTGAAAATGTAATCAAAATTACAAGCAAAGAAAAGCCCAGGTTCTGATGGATTCACAGTTGAATTCTACAAAATATTTAGACAATATTTAATCCCTCAAGTGCTTCAATGAAATTGAAAGGGAAGCAATTCTTCCAAAATCATTCCTGTAGACAAGTGTTACTGTGATATCAAAACTAAAGAAAGACACAACCATAAGAAAAAAGGAAGTATAGGCCAGTCTTCCTAATGAACATAGATGCATAAGTCCTCAATAAAATACTAGCAAATAGAATTCAGTAGGTCTTTATGCATCATGACCAAGTGCGAATTACCCCAGGAATGCATGGATGATTCATTTATATGAATCAGTAACTGAAGTACACCATATCAACAGAGCCAAAGACAAAAGTTGGATAATCATCTTGATAGCAGAAAAGGCTTTTGATAAAGTCCAACACTCATGCATGATAAAACTCCACAAAAGACCAGCGTGAGAGCTCAGTGGACAAAGCACCTGCTTTGGCAAGTGCAGGGACCACTTGATTCTGCATGCCATGCTGGCCCCACCCCTGGGTCTGCTGAGCCAGTGGTAATGGCACACATCTGTAGTTCCAGTGCTGGGGAGGCTGAAAACAGGAGGATACCATGAGTCGATCTGTGTAGTGAGCCTCTGTAACAAATATACAAATGAAAAAATAAAAACTCCAGAGAAAGTGGGTATAGATGGTCTTTACTTCAATCTGATAAAATGTATCTATGGCTAAAAACCAACAGTCAATGTCATACTAAGTAAAGAAAAAAGTATTCCCTGTAAATCCAGGAATAAAACAAGTATGTCTACTGTCACTACTTCTACTGAACATAGTTGTGGAAACATTAGAGAAATTAGGTGAAAGAATAAAAAGAATAATGACAAGGAAGGAAGAAATTAAGTTATCATTATTTGCAGATGACTTGATACTGTACATAGAAGACCCCCAAAACTCCACCTAAAGACTTGTAGATTTAATAACTAAATTTAGCACTGTAGCTGGATAGAAAGGATTAAAAAACTAATAGCATTCTTTTACACAAACAACAAACTCAGAAATTAGAGAAACCACACTTTGCAATAACATCCAAGAAAATGAAATACTTCCATCTAACAATAGAAGTAAAGGACATATACAGTGAAAATTTCAATACTATGGGCGAAAAAAAGATTGAAGAGGATTTAGAAAATGGCAAGATATTCCTTACTCTTGGATAGAACAAACATTGGGAAAGTGGCTATACTTCAAAAATTGCTATACACATCTAAAGCCATTCCAATCAAAATGCCTTTGGTATATCTTACAAATGTAGCATTCCTAAAATTCATCTGAATACCACGAGACCTAACATAGCAGAATCAATCCTGGGCAACAAAGGAAAGGCAGGAAGCATCATAATCCCTGACTTGAAATCATACTACAATGCTACTGTGATAAAATCAGCATGGTACTTGCAAAACAACAACAACAGCAAAACACCAGAGGATCAATGGAACAGATCAGCAAATGCACACACCACTAAAAACATACTCAGTCACCTTATCTTTTGACAAACTGGCCAAACATGGTCACTCAAAGCCTTTTTAATGAATGGTTCTGGAAAAACTGTTTTCCACATGCCAAAGACTAAAATTAGACCCAAGTCTGTCACCATTCACTGAAGTCAAGAGAGAAAGATATAAATATATGTTTTTTAATGTTATTACATTTATCTTTTTATAAGTATTAAAATGAAAAACACTGAATCTATTGGAAGTGAAAGTAGGTAGATACCTTGAAGACATAGGGTTAGGTAGGTAGTTCATGAACAGAAACAAAACGTCTCATCTTACTGCAAAGGTTTTGGACATCAAAAGAAATTACTGACAGAGTAAAAAGAAAGCCCACAAACTGAAAAACGTTTAGCCCACTGTCCCTTAGACATAGGACTTGCATCTAGAACATATAAAGAGTTTTTAAAAATCAGGTCCTCAAACTTCAAAAACCCAATAGAAAATGGGCATCTGAGATGAATACATATTTCATGAAGAAATACAGATGGTAAATAAATATATATGAGAAAAAAAAATATATATATGAAAAAATATTCCACAGCACTGGGAATTTGAGAAATGCAAATTAATGTAACACTGAAATTCTATCTCACCCCAGGAAGAATGGTTGCCACCAAGAAATCAGAAACAAAGGCTGGCAAGGCTGTGGGGCAAAAGGAACCATTCTCCATTATTTATGCAAGTGTAGACTGATACGTTAATCAGTGTGGAGATTCCTCAGCAATTAGGATTAGAGGTCCCATGTCACATACCTGTTCCTCTTTTGAGTATTTTCCCATAATTGAAAAGATCATACTGCAGGGGTATATGTGTACCCATGTTTATAGCAGCACAATTTGTCATAGCTAAATCTTAGAAACAACCCAAGTGCCCATCAATTGAAGAATGGATAAAAAAGATATGGTGTTTTTATACAGTGGGGTTTTACTCAGCTAGGAAGAAAGAAAAACTCTAGGCTTTTATAGGAAAATGAATACAACTACTGATGTTACTCATAAATGCAATAAATGAAATCTGCATGTTTGATGTATTTTTTCACTTGTGTAGGAAACAGTAAAAAAAAAAATCTAAAAGGTGCAATGAATAGTGTGAAAGGGAAAGATTCTGCTTGAAAGGAAGGAACAACTGAGATGGAGGAAAGCAGAAAAAAAAGGAAAGAGCAAATATGAAAGCTAATTTTACTGCTAATTTCTTTTAGATTTATTGTAGAGAACTGTTATGCTTAGTATTTTTTTTCTAATGCTTAGTATTTTTGACCAGTTTTGCATGCTTATATCTGGTAATCTGAACAGCTACTTTGAAGATAACAATGTGCATTGTAAAATATTTTGTTGATTTCCTATAGTCTTGTTTTGAAATTCTGATTGATTGATTGATTGTGCCAGGGATCAAACTCTACATTTGCTAGGCAGAAAATCTGTATCTTTTAAAAATGTTTAGAACTTTTTCTTTTTAAAATAAAAAAAAAGGTTCTCTGCACTACTGTGTTTCATTCTTCTCTCTTAATCCATTTTTTCAGTCTGTTTCATTTGATTAGTGAGTAGAGACTATTTAAATTGATGCTTATAACTGATAAATATTGATTTGTCCTTATCACATTAACTTCTTTTTATCTATTCACTTTATTTCCTTCTTAATTGCTCACCTTTTCTAGTGGATTCTTGGCCAGGGAGATGGCTCAGTGGAATAAGCGCTTCCCTGGCAAGCACAAGGGCCTGAGTTCTAGTGAATTCTTTCTGTTGGGATTCATGGAATTGTTGTCATTGGGTTTTACTGGAATATCCTTCAAAACTTGTTGTACTATTTGTTTGATGGTCACGAATTTCTTCAGGAGTTATTATTATTTTTCTGTATTTGGTACAGGGTCTCACTATACAGCTCAGACTCTGTGATCCTCCTGTTTTTAGCCTCTCCAGGGCTGGGATTACAGGCATATGCCACCAGGCCCAGACTTGGTGGCAGCTCAGTGCACCCAGGGGTGGGGCCAGCACAGAATGTGGTGCCAGGGAAGGAACCCTTGTCCCTGTGCTTGCCTAAGCAGGCATTTAGTCCGCTGAGCCATCTTGCCAGCCCTGTTATTTATTATTTAATCTTACTTCTCCATCAATTTTTAAAGGTGCTTTTGGAAGGTACATCAGTATTTGTTGGGTGTTGTTTTCTTTTAGGGTTTAAATGACTTCACGCCAAGCTTTCCTTCATTTATGGTTTATGTTGAGAAATATGCCATAATTGTGATGTTTTCCTTTATATTCATTAGTTTATTTTCTTGGACAGGTTTTAAAATTTTTTTGTTTTGTTGAATTTCTGTTATCTTGACTGTTACATTGCATAGGTTTTTTTTTGTTCGTTTGTTTTGGCGATCGTGCCTAAGTGAGGTTCTGTGTTCATTTACTTATTAATCAAATTCCTTGTCCATACTTGGGAATTTTTCTGGAATTATTTCTGTGAACCTTTTTTTGTTGTTGTTGTCTGTTGTGCTTTTTTCTTTACATCATGTATTGTTGGATTTATATTTTGTGGTTATTTGTTGTTTTTAAGAAGTGTTTCATGTGCCAAGCTTGGTAGTGCATGTCTATAATCCAAACAGTTGGGAGGCTGAGGCAGGAGGATTGCCATGAGTTCAAAGCCAGCCTTAGCCTGCAGTACATGGTGTGACTTGGTCTGAAAAAAATCCTCCCAAAAACAAATGAACAAAAATAAAAGTCTCATGTGGTGGTTGTTAACTGTTAACTGTAAACTGGCTTCTAGATCTGATATTGTCTTTACATTGCCTAATTTTACGTAATATACCTTTACTATTATTTACTGTCCTCTATATCAGTTTTATGTATTACTGTTATTTCCTATGTTGTACATTTCTTTCATCATTTTCCTAAGTTTTTCAAAATGTTTATTTCTTGTAGAGTTACTGTCTTCATCTGTTCATAATCACTTAGTAAGCTATGCACTTATTTCTGATTTGATTTAATCTAGTGGCTCATTCATCTGCTTTTCTATTTCTGCTACCATTTTATTTGTTTTTTTTTTGTCTTTTTGAGACAGGGTCTCACTATGCAGTTCAGGCTGGCCTTAAGCTCACTTTGTAGCTCAGGCTGGTCTCGAACTCACAACAATTCTCCTGCCTCAGCCTCCCGAGTGCTGGGATTACAGGCCTGCGCCTCCACGCCCGGCTTCTGCTATCATTTTAGAAAGTCCAGCTTGGTAGCTCAATCCTATTGGTTTTGCCTTAGGGAGCAAGAGGTATGGGATTGTATTTTACTTCTGTCTTCTCATTTTCTATTTTTAGTTTTCTCTGTTGATGTTTCTAAATTGTTTGTGGTAGGTAGCTTTATTACTATTCAAAAGACTTCTTAGGAAATTATTACTCTTCAGAAATGTCACCTAAAGAAGTCTTTTGGCTTGTGAGTCTATCCTGAGATCCTGTTCTTTTAATTTTTAGGAATTAAAAGTTGGTATCTTTTTGGCCTAGCAACTAATTCTTTGGCATTAGATTATGGTATTGTTTATGATGAACAGGCAGTGTTGGTATTGGCATACAGACTAACAAAATTGATTGCAACAACTGTATTATTTTTCTAACATAGTAAAAATGCACTTAATAGGTTGATTTTACCTGTGGGAAGCAATTTATTGGGAATGGGAGGAAAAAAACAGAAATGAAAAGTTAATGGAAGCAAAAGGAAGATTATCCCAAGTAAACAGCAAAACTAGGAGAAAGAAAGAGATTGTGCTGGTCTGAAGTCTATTTTTTTGTTCTAATCTATCTCATCCCAATTACTGTTTAATCCCCAGATAGCTGCTGTTACATGTATCCATCCAGGGTTTTTTGTTATAATCAGTAGAAGGAACAGATAACATTACTTCTGCCAGACTTTGCTTGGTTATAGTGGAGGCAATGCTTATGCTGAGCATTGCTGACAATATTATGTGCATTTTAATGCAGTTAATACAATTATGACAGTGACTATTGTTATCTTCATTTTGTACTTTTGGATAGTAACATGTTATAAAGTTAAGGAATATCGAAGGACTCAACTACGCAACCATATAAGTAGGAATTATAATCTTATGTAACTCTTTGTAGAGTCCCAGTAAGGTCCTGGTACCAACATGCATTTTCTAACTCATTTCTTGGAAAACCCACCTACCTTCCTCTGTGACTTTGCAGGATGTGATCTGCATTGGAAGGACCCCAAGAGACCCTCAAGCCATGCAGTGGAGATACTGACTTTTGAGGATGTGGCTGTGACTTTCACCATGGAAGAGTGGACTTTGCTGAATCCATCTCAAAAGAAACTTTATAGAGATGTGATGTGGGTAACTTTTATGAACATGGCGGCTATAGGAACAGCATGGGATAAGAATATTGACGTGGCATACAAAAATTGGTGGCAAAATGTAAGGAATGAAGAGGTAGAGAAATGCTATGAATACAAAGCTTGGAATCAACATGAAGATATATTCCTTGAGACTCCAGATGCTAATGGGAACATGAAAGAAACTGGTTTAAAATCATCTGAAAACTTTGTTTGTGCAGAGTCCCTGATTGGTCATTCATTGCCAAATGTTCCCATTATAGCCCACATTAGACACAAAATATGTGAGTATGAGGAATTTGAAGAGAATCTGTCTAACTGTAATGAACCTGGGAAAACTTGCAGTGATTCTAAGTCCTCTTCAAAGCAAGCAAGGAAAAAGGCTGTAGAGAAACCCTATAGATATGAGCAGTGTGGGAAACCCTACTCTGGTCTTGGTGAAAATACTCACCCTGACATGACCTTTGTATGTAAGAAAACTATGAAAGTTTCTAGTGTAGCCAATGACATTTATATCCATGAAAGTAGTAAGAATGGGGGGAATTCATATATGTGTACACAACCTGGTGAAACATTCACTACATATAATTATTGTCAAAGACAAAGTCACTCTAGGGAAAAACCCTATAAATGTAAGCATTGTGGCAAATTTTTCACTGGAACGAAATATTTGAAAGTACATGAAAGAATTCATACTGGGGATAAGCTTTATGTGTGTCAACAATGTGGGAAAGCATTCACTACATCAAAATATTGGAAAACACATGAAAGAATTCATACTGGGGAAAAAACCTATGTATGTAAGCAGTGTGGGAAAGTATTCAGTACACACAATAGTTGTCAAAGACATGAACGAATTCACACTGGGGAGAAACCCTATGAATGTAACCAATGTGAGAAAGCATTCAGTACATACAGTTATTGGAAAATACATGAAAGAAGTCACACAGGGGAGAAACCCTATGAATGTAAGCAATGTGGAAAAGCATTCTCTTCACATAGCTCTTGTAAAAGACATGAACGAAGTCATACTAGAGGGAAACCCTATGAATGTAAGCAGTGTGGGAAAGCCTTCACTACACTCTCTCATGGGAAAATACATGAAAGAAGTCACACTGGGGAGAAACCCTATGAATGTAAGCAATGTGGGAAAGCATTTTCCTCACACAGCTATCGTAAAAGACATGAAAGAATTCACACTGGGGAAAAATCCTATGAATGTAAACAATGTGGGAAAGCATTCACTACACTCTATCGTGGGAAAATTCATGAAAGAAGTCACACTGGGGAGAAGCCCTATGAATGTAAGCAATGTGGAAAAGCATTTAGTACACACAGGTATTGTAAAATACATGAAAGAAGTCACACTGGGGAGAAACCCTATGAATGTAACCAATGTGGAAAAGGATTCACCACCCACAGTTGTTTTAAAATACATTTAAGAATTCACACTGGAGAGAAACCCTTTGAATGTAACCAGTGTCAGAAAGCATTTAGTACACTCAATTATTTGAAGGTGCATGAAAGAATTCACACTGGAGAGAAGCCCTATAAATGTAACCAATGTGGGAAAGCATTCACTACACACAGCTGTTTTAAAATGCATAAAAGAATTCATACTGGGGAGAAACCCTATAAATGTAACCAATGTGAGAAAGCATTCACTACACTTGAGTATTGGAAGATACATGAGAGAATTCACACCGGTGAGAAACCATATGAATGTAAGAAATGTGGTAAAGCATTTATTGCTCACAACACCTGTAAAAGACATGAAAGAATTCACACTGGGGAGAAACCCTATGTATGTAAGCAATGTGGGAAAGCATTCACTACACATAGTTGTTTTAAAATACATGAAAGAATTCATACTGGGGAGAAACCCTATGAATGTAAACAATGTGGGAAAATATTCAGTACTCAAAATAGTTGTAAAATACATGAAATAAGTCACATTGGAGAGAAACCTTATGTAAGTAATATGGAACAGCATTCACAAGACACAGTTTTAAAATACATGAAAGAAGTCACTGGGGAAAATCCTTACGAATATAAATGTAGGAAAGCATTTGCTGCACCTAGATAATTACAAAATATACAACAGAATGTATGTTAGGGAGAACCCTATGAATATAACCAATGTATGAAAGCATTTAATACACAATTGTCCCAGATGTGAAAGATGTCACACCAAGCAGAAATTATATGTACCTCTAGTTCCGCCAAAAAGAAAAAGAAACTGTATGTACATAAGCCATTTGAGAAAGAATTTTCTAAGATTTTATTTTGCTGACATAAAACTCATAATCAGATGAAATCTTACGTATGTAAGATGGGTATTTAAGTCAATGGAAGGTATTTACTATTTTTCATTCTGTTAATCTAAATGAACTTTCACCTAAGAGAAACCATATTTATATAAGTAATTTGTAAGCTATCAGTTACATGTGAGAAGTTGAACTGGGAAGAAATGCTATCCATATGCTTGTTTTGAATATCTGGTGAAATTTTCTCATGTATTGGAAACCTGTAGAAATATTAAATGTTTGATGTCTATTTTTGTTTGTGTTTTAGAATAACACATACCCAGATGGAGATACTCTAAAAACTATAAATACTATATAGTGTGTTTTTCTCATCAATCTTTGCAGTGCTTATATATAATGCTTACTATAAAAATAAAAATCAAGTTGTTACAAGAGGAGACCCAGCAATAAGTCCAAAATTAGCACTATGCTTATATAGTATGGTCTTACTATCTATTATTGAGAAATAAACAACCTACTAGAGTAATTGTGGAATCGACACTATTCTGAAATGGTTATGCATAAACTATTTGATTTTGCTTTTTGAAAAATTGGCTTTTTAAATGACAGAATTTTATTCTGATTTTACAGTAATACTTTAATCTTGGTAAAGACCAGGTTATAAGATTGTTTTAGTATGAAATGCAGTTTACTATTTGTAAGTTAAACTTTTCTTGTGTAATCTGAAGCCTTTTTGTCAAGTGTTTTTTTTTATTAAGCATAAAAATTTATTGTAGTGGCACAGCCAGAGGTCCCGCGGATCTGTTTCTTGCTTCAACAGTGTTTGGACGGAACAGACCTAGGGACCCCCTCTTTCATCTTCCCATCCACTTTCTAGGTACAAATTTTGGAACCATCTTCTCGCCTATCTCCTCCTTCCAGGATCGGACAACACCGTTCTTTTGTGGGTAGCTCCTTACTGCTGCTCAGCCATGACCTCTCAGATTCAGCAGAATTATTCCACCGAGGTGAAGGCTGATGTCAACCACTTGGTGAACCTGCACTTGTGGGCCTCCTACACCTACCTCTCTCTGGGCTACTACTTTGACCGAGATGATGTGGCTCTGGAGGGTGTGGGCCATTTCTTCCATGAGCTGGGCAAGGAGAAATGTGAGGGTGCCGAGCATCTCCTGAAGATGTGGAACCGGCGCGGCGGCTGTGTACTCTTTCAAGACGTGCTGAAACCATCTGAAGATGAGTGGGGTAATACCCTGGATGCCATGGAAGCTGCCCTGGCACTGGAGAAGAGCCTGAATCAAACTCTCCTGGACCTCCATGCCTTGGGTTCTGCCAAGACCGACCGCCATATCTGTGATTTTTCTGGAGAACCACTCCTAGATAAAGAGGTAAAGCTCATCAAGAAGATAGGTGACCATCTCACCAGTCTCTGCAGGCTGGCAAGCCCCCAGGCTGGGCTGGGTGAGTACCTCTTTGAAAGGCAGTCTGTAAGGGGCTCCTGTATCACCTGGCGTCAGGGCTTTGGCCTAACCCTGTCCCTCCAGCCACTAGGCAGCTTTCTCACCCTTCTGGCGCCCCTTCCTAAATATTGGACCAAAAGAAAATAAACCCTTTTGCAGACAAAAAAAAAAAAAAAAAAGTTGTATTTTGTGTTTTTTGAAAGACTGTTATTACTACTTTAATAGGTTGTGATAGCTCTAACATTCCTTTTTTGGTTCAATGAGAGAAGTAAAGTTTTACTTTTTAAACAAGCAATATGTATATGTGATGTGTGTCTTTATACAGTAAAGCAGTTTCTTTTTCATGCTACCTCCCTAAATACATAGTTTTTCCCAGGAGGAAAAGAATACTTAAATAAAGTTGGTATTTTAATTATAAAATTCTGTTATTAACCTAACCCTTTAAGTTTTAAAGCCTTATAAGCTTTGTAAAGTATTTTTATTAGAAAAATTAAAATTGTTGAGACTAGAGCTCAGGAGATAACTTAGTGGTCTAAGGGCCTGCCCAGCAAGTACAATGACCCAAGTTTGATCCCTGGCACTATTGGCCTATAATCCCAGCACTGGGGAGTCTGAGATAGGAGGATCACTGTGAGTCTAGACTGTATCACAAGTCCCTGTAACAAATAAGTTTTTCAAATGTAGAGGTTATCAAATAGTGCCAGCACCTATAATCCCAGTGCTTGGAAGGCTGGAAACATGAGGATCACTATGAGTCCATTCTGTGTAGTGAGACCTTGCAAGCCCTAAATACATAAAAAATAATGATAATTAAATTTTTAAAATAAAGGGCATAGTGAGGCAAAGCAGGAAATGAGCAGGTCCTTGACAGTTAAAGATTCTCCAAGCAGTACTTTTTTCTAATTAAGAGAACTGCCTTATCTCTAGCTTGACATTCACAGCAGAAACTGTGAATGTCAGGGCTGAAGCTGCAGTCTTTACTTTATAAACTGGGTTCAGAGCCAGGTGTTCTCAGCAGAAGCTTTATCTTGCTGTAGAGCTACTGCATGCCCAATCTCAATCACTGTCTCAGTGTACCCTGGAGGCAGGCTGGCATGGCACACCAGGGATGAACCCCAGTACCTGAACCTGCCTAAGCAGGCAGGCACTTTAGTCTGCTGAGCTATATGGCCAGTCGCCCTTTGTTTGAAAACCAGATAATTGGGCCAGGGATGTAACTCAGCAGCAAAATGCCTGCTCAGGAAATACAAGGTCCTTAGTTCGATTTCTGGTACCTCCCCCCCCCCCCCCCGCCCGAAAAAATAAAAAAACCAAATCAAGTAACTATAGGTTGTCTACTGGATCTTTCTGGCTTTACTCCTGACAGTGCTAACCTTGCTGAGCTCCACAAAAACCATATTCCATTGTCTCTCTTTTCAAGCCTTTTGCTATACATTTAAGAGGTTATGAAATTGATCAGTCCATGATAGTCCGCCACATAGTCTCAGGTGAATCTCTGAATGTGAGCAAAATGCAGACTTTCTTTTCAAACATGAGACAGTCTGGAGTCCAATAATCAATGTAGTTCTGTCCAAGAGAAAACATGAACCTAGCCTTGGCCTGATGCACTTCTTTCAGCATTCTAGCCTATTCATCTGACTTCTCCAAACCTTTCTATATTTTTCCCTCAAGCCAGTACCAGCTCAGCAAGATTTACCTGGGGAGCGATTAAATGACCCACTGCTCAAGCCAAACAAATACTCTAGAGCACTGGCATGCCATTTACTACAGAAAACTTCCTGGCAATTTCTGCATCCAATCTAAAATTATGGCAAATGTAAAAAGGTTTTATTATTTTTTTTCTCTGCTTTTCTTTAGCTGTACGCCAAAAGTAAATGGTATGTGTTATGGTTTGTATCTAGTTGTCACCCCAAAACCTCATGCAATCATGGGATGGGGACTTTTGGGGCCAACTCATGATCCATTGCGATTATGATTCTTAGTACTGCTGGATTATGGGTGTGTATACCTTCACCAGCTTGGGCTGATAGCCTGAATGCAATTTAAGGAACAAGACTTCCTCTCTCTGTTGCCATTATTGCTGTTCCACCGCCATGTGCTACTGTGCCTTAGTCCAGCTAAATATGGACTGAAACCTCCAGAAACTGTGAGCTGAATAAACCTTTCCTTCCTTTATTTTGGGTGTTGAGTATTTGTCCCAGCAATGGGAGAAAAGTAACTGAGACAGAATTACATAATAATTATGCAGAGATACTTATAACTCCTCTTTTGCATAGAGTTGCCTGAGGGATTCCTTTTGGCTGAAGGATTTTTCGTGTTTGGTGTCAAACATCATTAGTAGCTCTTATTTTGTTCCCTTTCATCCCAGTGGTTAATGAATCACATTTTTGTTGGACACCATCATAGTGAAGTAACGTACCATCACATTTTCATTAATAAAGCTAGAATCCCAGGTTCTGTGTCTGGCAGGCACTTTCCAAAACCTAACATCGGGGCGGGGAGGTGACTCAATAGAATAAGCACTTGCCTGGTAAGTACAAGGGCCTGAGTGCAATCCCCAGTTCCACCAAAAACAACTATTTGCCAAAACCTAACATCTCCATGTGTTCTCATCCATGGGTGCATAGAAAAAGTATTCTAGATTTGGGGTGGTCTTCCTGTTATTCACTGTTGTTTATTCCATGACCCTAGAAAACTGAGACCCCATAATTTGGTGACTTTGGAGTGTAATTGTACCTGGAACTATTATGCTTCTTGAGTACAGAGACACCTTGGTTCATAGTTTCTTTTTTCCAGTGTTGTAGTTGCAGATCAAATTGGATCAGAACCAAATCTAATTTCCTTGTTTTTTTTTTTTTTTTTTTTTTTTTTTTTTTTTTTTTGGCTGTCTGGCTCAACCTACCCTGAGGATAGGGCTGCTTACATGGCATGTGGTTCGGGGAATCAAACCATGGTCCCTGCACTTGCCTAACTTGCCTAAGCAGGTGTGATAGACCACTGAGCTATCTTGCTGGTCCATAAGTTCAACTTTGAACTTAATCACTTAATTTTATTTGGTTTTCATCTAATTCAATTTATAACCAGCATCATGGAAAGAATTGTTTGGAAAGTGAGGTACCACTGTACCATGGCAGTCTAGCTTCATGGAAGACTGGGCCTTCTGGACCATTGTTTTGTCTTTCCTCAGGCACCATTGTTTTCCTTTACCCCTTCAAGAGATACTCCTAGCACTTTAGTTATTCCCTTCTCTCATACTAAAATTGATAATTATCAACATAGAGGATCTCTGATGGCTTGTTCATAATACTGAAGAACATGTTTCCTCTTCATGTATTCTCACCCTCAATAATAAAGAATTACAAGATAGCCAAGTATAATTCCTCTAATTATCATTCTAAATCCTTGAAAACACTTAATATTTCTTTGTCCACCTATGCCATGTAGTTAACTCCTTTTTTAAAAAGTAATAAAATTACTTAAAAGTAATAATATTACATTATGATACTCAGAACACAAGCTGAAGGTTGACCTCAAAACAATGTCATTCAGAAATCAGTAGGAATTCTGATCTTAAATAAATCACCTGAACACTTGTTAAACACCTCAGGCAAAATTTTTTTCTGGGAATTCTAATTGCAGCTATAATTGTAGTTACTACATTGTCCACCACAGCAGTGACTGCAAAAATTGCTTTAACTCACGTGATTCAAACTGCTGAAACCATGAATAGCTATTTCCAAAATGTTGGCTCTGAGGAACAAGTATGTATAGCTATACATTTATTAAATATATACACACATTTTTTGTTTTTTGTGGTACAGGACCTTGCGTTTGCCAGGTAAGTGCTTATTCTACGGAGCTATCTCCCTGGTTCCTTAGATTAATATTTAATATTGATAAGGACATTCTACACAGACTTGACATCCTCTAGGGTGCTGTCAGTTGTCTTGACAAACTCTAAAAGCCCTCTGGACAAGTAGAAAGCTTAGTTGTGATGCTTGTTATTTCATGCTGTGTATTACTCCCATTCCTTTCATTTATTCTGAATCTTGAGAACAGGTTCAACATCTTCTCCATGTTACCTGTCATACAAAGATAGACACAGTACAGTGGTACATTGCTTCATGAAGTTAATTTGTTTCATGATTCTAGGAAAGTTGGTCATATTAATGTTCATGCAGAGAAGATGGCTGCAGTTGTATTCTGTCACCAGATGCAGCTTCATGAACAGAAGCAAAATTTTGAAGGATTCTTCTGTTTGCAAACCAAATTGTATAAAAGTGTTTGAGAACTAAGGCATTACTGTATTACTAATTTCCATGGCTGACTTCTGGCCCAACTACATACATTTCAAATGGAGGCTCACAACATTACTTTGGGTCATCTTAGTGTTATTCCTGCTGGCAAATCTAAACATTGCTTTGCTGGTCTCAGCCATCACATTGGGTTGTTAGAGCTGACTTTCTGGACAGATTTAGTAGCAGATTTATAGTAAGTGAACTTCTATAAATCATATGGGAATAATGCTTTTCATGTACTTTCTTGCAGTCCAGAGAGTGCTCTTTGTGCTGTTCTAACAGGCCCTCTTTGCAGAAGCCACGAGGACCCCCTGCATCAAGCACATATCTATCTACCGTGTACTTTCTCTTTTGCCTAATCTAGATTGAAAAACCAAAAGAACAGAATTATGGAGAAACTCTGAACAAAGGAGTGTTTGAAGTGAGTGTGAAAAAGGAAGGGACTTTCTGGACAATAGTTCAGAACTCCTGGAATGCATGAGTTAACCACCCAACAGGGTGTCACTCAGACAGTGCATTTGTTTATGTATTAATATCCTGAGCAATGCTCAAACAGTTGTCATTTTAATCAGTTAATTCTTGTACTGACTTCAGTCTGAACTATATAGTGAGGCTAAGACTCTGTCTCAAACTTGGACAGGGGGAAGGGAGGATATCCTTTCCTCATCAAAATATCATCTAGCTTATCTTTAATGTTAATGAAAAATGTTTTGACATTCTTTGCCCCCTGCCCCATTATTAGGGCTTAGTCTCTAACCAAGGGTCTTGCTCATATTAGCAAGTTCTCTACTGATAGAGACCAGTGTGAAGCATCTCTGAAGATTTAAATTAACCAATTGGCTTTCTATGTTTACTTGTGAATCTGTCCAAGGCCCCTTGTCTGAAGGTGGACAACAGATTCACAGTAAGTGAACTTCTATAAATCACTGGTCCTAGATGAAACCTATAGTGGCCTCTGGTGCCCTATAGCCTCAAAGGATAATACAGAGCCACAGGTGAGGACACCTGGTTCTAACTCCAATTGATTACAAGACTAGCTCCAGGCATCTCACTCCTGCAGTGAAGGTTAACCTGGAGATAAAATTTCTTCTAAATTAACATAATTTATTACTTGGAGAAGTCCTTTGAGTAACTCTGAAGGTCTTATTCCATTTCCAGAATTTTCCACCCTAACCCTTTCCTTTATTTGAAAACCAAATAAATATAGGCTGCCCAGAGAAGTTCTTTGTATTGGCGTCCAGAGAATCTGAAATTCAACTAGATGGTTTTGATCCTTCTAAGTGTTGAGATATGATCTTACAACCCTAAAACTATACCACTTGTCTCTTATTTACACCGTCACATCCAATCCTTTGGGAGGTTTCAGGCCTGATCAGTCTGTAGTACTCTACACTGAGTCCCACCCCCACCCCATTATTCTTGTCCTTTCAACAATAAAATATATGTACAATTAGCCAGTGACTACACTTAATCAAAAATAATGAAGTAATAATATTGCGAATTTGAAAAAAAAATGAATTTGGTTTATAATAGGATTCCTGTTGATGTTTTGTGTGCATAAAAACATGCACACACACACACACACACACACACACACGTACACTATCACTTGTGTGCTTTGATTTTTTTCCTGGAAAATTAAATCTTTAATTACTTTTTTTGTCATTTTGTCTTTTTCTTAAAATTAATTTTATTGAGAAAAAAAATTGCAAGGTAACAGCTTCAAAACAGGTTGGTAGGAAAGCTACAACAATCAATACATTGCATATTGCTGTCTGCATTAGTCATTCATAGCACAAGATGCAGGCATGATATCTTGTCTAAACACTATTAGTACAAATCTTCCTCTCATTTAATTAAGAGAAAGCAACTCTATATCCTATTTTGTATATACACATACAAAATGGTCCTTCACTTGTATCTCCATTTTTTGTTTAGTTTTGTCAGAGATGGGCACTTCATTGCCATCTAAATATTGTAGGTGCATGAATTCAGAAAAATATTCCAAAATAGTCCAGTAGTCCACAATAGGAGTGAGTCATCCAAAGGACTGGCAACATCCAAAGCTGTTGACTTGAGCCTTTTACAGCTCAGCATATCAACCTGGCTTCACTTTCCATACCACACTTCTATGCTTTTCTTCTGGATGGCCAAGATCAAGATAAAGCAAGACCTACACAACAAGAAATGCAACCATTGCATCTGACAAGATCAGTCAAGTCCCCTCAGAATTTATCCTGAAACCCTGTAACACAGTTTGTAGATCCTTTGTCAGTGTCACCCATGTGGATGAATCACAGCCATTGCTTGATCAATTTGCTCTCTGTGAAAGCCTTAGAGAATGATTTCCCTCCATGTGACTCTCCTTAGGCACACTCTACATCATTGATCACCTTCCTCTGTGCCCCATAATCTCCTTGATCAGAAAATTTGGGACACAACTGAGTTACATGATGTTCTAGTATAGGTTCTCCTATGTCCTGAGTGTTCACCTTGGAAGGCTAGGGCCAAAATGTTGGATATCTTTGAAACCCTTCTTGTTCTCTAATTTTTGGTCTGAAAACTTGGGTTGTTTACCCTCCAGAAGAGAAGCTTATTATTATATTTTTTTTTCAGAAGAGAAGCTTATTACTGTACAACATATGCAGTTGGGTTTAATGTCACTGTCTCTGTGTATATCAAACATCTTAGGCACAAGATGAAACATGTTTTTTCCATCAAATATTGATATGTTAAAATTTAAGTCTCTACAGAATATGGAAAAAAATTTAAAAATAAACAATATTTTTAAAAAACCAACACATGCCTTTACAAAGAAATTTAGAAATCTAACCATATACATCATTATAGCAGGACAGTCCTCTGACTTTCTTTTGTCTTTTTTTTTTTTTTTCATTTATTAACCTTTTAAAAAAATTTACTTGAGAGATGTATGGCAATAATTGGTATGTAATGAGAATCAGTATGTACTTAAAAGACTGGAATGACAGGCATTCCAAGCATGACCCTACTATTACAAATTACTATCTTCAATGCAGTTGCTTAGTTCACAAGTATCAGCATATATAGTTAGTCAAGGTGAGAATCCTACCAAGTAACTGCTAGTTTCAACAATCTGCTGATAGTTTTCAGGATCATTGCCTTACCCAACTTGTGTGTATAAATATATGGCTTTGCTTCTATCATCTTTCCTGGCTTTTCTGCTTGCCCTCTTTTTGTTGTCTAATCCTCAAGTTCTTGCTTTAATTTTAATTGTGTTATACATTTCTATTTTTGCTTCTTTTGAGTTCTTGCACTGGGGTGACTATACAATATTTACACATGTAGGTCTGATTTATTTTACCAATATTCAAGTGGCATCCACTTGAATATAAATGTTTTGAGTTTATCACTCTTCATAGCTCAGTAATATTCCATTATAAAAAAGTACCACATCCTTTTCAACCATTCCTCAGGTGACTGGCATCTTGGTTGTTTTCAAGATTTGGCTATCACAAATTGTGATGCTATAAACATAGGTACACATATATCACTATGATACATTTTCAGTTCCTTTGGGAAAATTCCCAGTAGGGGGATGGATGGCTTGAATGGGATTTCCAGTCCTAGATTTATAAGGAGTCTCCGCACTGATATCCATAATGATTGCATCAGTCTACATTCCCACCAGCACTGAAGAAGGGTTCCCTTTTCCCCACATCCTCTCCAACATTTGATGTTGGTTGATTTCGTTATGGTAGCCATTCTTTCTGGAGTGAGATGGTATCTCAGTGTTGTTTTAACTTGCATGTCATAGATGGCTAGTGATGTGGAACATTTTTTTTGATATATTTACTCACTTCTTTAATTTCATCCTCTGAGAAGTGTGTGTTTATCTCGGATGCCCATTTCTTGATTGGGTTTTTAAATTTGAGGACCCTAATGTATTTTAGTTCTTTATAAATTCTAGAGAACAGAATTTTATGAGTGCGTATTAGTTAAGATTTTTTCAAAATTTGTGGGTTGTCTTTTCACTTCATTGGTAATTTTGATGTGCAAAAACTTCTCAATAAGAGTTGCTCTCAGTTGTTAATTCTTTCAAGTATTACCTGTACAATTTGATTTTTGTTCATGAACTCTTTGCCTAGCCCTATGTCTTCCAGAGTTTCTCCTACTTTCTTTTCAAGGAGATTGAGTGTTTCTGTTTTAGTGTTTAGATATTTAATCCCTTTTGACTTTAGCTTAGTGCTTGGTGATAGACCTGGGTCAAGTTTTAGTTTTCAACATGTAGAAAGCCAGTTTTTCTACCATCATTTGTTAAAGAGGCCATCTTTCTTCCAGTAAGCATGTTTGACTCCTTTGTCAGAGATGAGGTGGCTGAGTATTCGTAAAGCTTCTGAGTCTTCTAATCTATTCTATTGATCCTCAGCTCTATTTTCTTTCCAATACCATAGTGATTTTATCACAGTAGCTTTGCAGTATAATTTCAAATCAGGAATTGTAATGCCTCCTGCCTTGTCTTTGTTGCCCAGGATTACCTTTGTTGTTCTGTGTCTTTTCTGATTCCAAATAATTTTAGGAACAATTTGTCTGGGTCTGTGATGTATGTTGGTGGTAGAATGATAGGAATTACGTTAAATCTTACAACAATTTTGGGAGTATGGCCATCTTCACAATGTTGGTTCTTCCTATCCAGGAGCATGGAATACCTTTCCATTTTCTGAAATCCTCTACGATCTCTTTTTTTAGGCTACTGTAATTTTCCATGGAAAGATCTTTGACTTCTTTAGTTAGATTAATTCCAAAGCATGTCATTTTCCGTGGTGCTACTGGAAAAGGTATTGTTTCTGTAATTTCCCTTTCAGTGTGTTTATTATCTGTATAGAGGAATGCTACTGACTTTTGAGTATTGACTTTGTATCCTGCTGTGCTACTGAATTTGTGTGTCAATTCTAGTAGCTTCTTGGTGAAGTTCTTTGGGTCTTCCAACTAAAGTATCCATCTGCAGATAATGATAATTTAACTTCTTCTTTACCTATTCTTATTCCTTTTATTTCTCTCTTGTCTGATGGCTCTAGCTAATGGTTCCAAAACTATATTGGATAGGATAGGTGATAGAGGATAACCTTTTCTTGTACCTGATCTGAGCACAAAAGATTTCAATTTTTCCCCATTTATAATTATATTAGCCATTGGGTTGTCATAAATGGCTTTAATCAGATTGGAGTAGAGGCCATCTGTTCAAATTTTATGTAGGACTTTGAACATGAATGAGTGTTGAATTTTGTCAAAGGCCTTTGATGCATCAATTGAGATGATCATGTGGTTTTTAGATTTTTCTCTATTGATAAGTGTATTACATATATAAATTTGTGTATTTTTTGTACTTTTTATTATTTTTAAACAATACAAAACAGTGATAGAAGAAAACAGTATTATACATGGTACAAGATTTCACTAAGCAAAGTAATAGGAATTCAACAATAGTTGCTGTATTACATGCTGTTATGTGCAAATTAGTTTTTCAGATTACCAGGTATAAACGTATGTCTTGTTTTTTTTTTTTAAAAAAAAAACATAACTAAGAAGTTATAAGACATTCAAGAGAGGGAAAAATCAGAATAAAAACAAAAATTGTAAGCATTAACTGCTCCTTTTTTGTCTATATTCATGTAATTAGAATTCACAAAGTAGAAAGGAGTAGTAATAAATGTTTAAAGATTTAAAATTACTGAATTTAGTTCAAGTTATAATACTACATTTCTAAGAAAAATGAACCTTTTGCACAAGAAATTTAAATAAAACCATACCAAGATTCACAAAAATGAAATTGTCCAAAACTTATTATAAAGAAATAAATGGTTATAGCATATACATAAAAAGTATTAGCTATGGAAGAACAAAATTAAATAGCATCCTATTCCACATTAGAAATAAAAAAAAGGAGCCAGTGTGTAAGAAACTAGACTAATTAAAGGACTGAAAGAAAAAGTGATCTATCCTCTTTGAATTTTATATTTAGCAAACATACCTTTGAAAACTAAAAGTAAACTATTTTCTAGTTATACAAAGTTGAAATATTTTAATACCTCCAGATGTAGCATATAGGAAATTGAAAAGAGCATAATTCAAAAGGCATGAGAAGTTGCAGTATGCTCCTTAACGTACAATAAAGAGCTCTCACAGTGATAATTATGCAGGACTATATAAAATATATTAGATGAACCCTTATTTAAAAGGTCACTGAAGATTTCTATGGAACAGTGCCAGTCTTATGTTGGGTTATACACGTACTTTTTTTTTCATATATACGTGTGTGTGTGTGTTTGAAGGACAGGAAAGAAGTAATATAAAGTCAACAGAAAATGGACATATGCTTTTTTAAAGTTTCTAATACTAAGAGAAGATATGATACAATGTCTTTCAGATAAATTATAATTCAAAGGTAAACTATTAATGTTAAAAATTCAGATAAAGCAATATTCAGAAAATTAAATACTAATTAGTTTAAAATTAAATATTTCAAAACAATTGAACTTTTTCTTAAAAAGTTTTCATGATAGTGAAGAAATAGTAAGAATAAAAAAATATAAATGCTGGAATGACAAGTAAATGACCATCACTTCTGACAGTTTGGGGATAGGATATCACACGAAGTTCTAGTGTATTGTGGACATGGATAATGACCATGACACTTACTGGTGGCCAGGTGTCCCTTGTGCAACTGAGCTACAGCTATTTCCTTGAAATTCACCTGTAGTCCCATATGGAATCTTGACCCATAGGGTACAAGAGAAGTCTATTTGTAGTGTGCTGATGGAAATATTTTGCTGCTGTATACAAAAGAATAACTGAAAGACTAGTATTGTATATCTCTTATTCTCCTGTTTGTTTGCCCTATTTGGTGGGTTCTTTCCACTCTTGTTCATGGAGTTGTGATCATTTTACTCCCTCTCTAGAATATCTTTCAGTAGTCTGTGTAGGCTTGGTTTTGTCATCATGAAATTCTTTAGTTTTTCTTTGTCATAGAAATATTTTACTTCTGTATTATACTTAAAAGAGAGTTTTGCAGGGTATATCAGTCTGGGTTAGAATTTGTTTTCTTGCAAGACTTGAAGTACTTTGCTCCATGCTCTGCTTGACTTGGTGGTTTGTGAAGAGAAATCTGCCTTATTCTGATGGGTTTTCCTTTAAATGTGATCTCTTTCTTTTGTTTAGTGGCTTTTAGTATACTGTTTCTGTGCTGAAGTTCTGGGATCTTGATTATTATATGTCTGGTTTTAATTGGGTTGATGTTATTTGGAGTTCTATGTGCTTCGGTTCCCTGACTGTTGCCCCATATTTGGGAAGTTTTCTGCTATCACTTCTGCCCATATACTTTTCACATCATTTGTATTGACTCCTTCCTTCGCATTGATGCCTATTAGTCTCACATTGTTCATCTTTGCATCATCTTGCAGATGTTGAATTATTTTTTTACTGCATCCTAGTTGTTTTTAAGAGATCTTTACTTACTTTTCACTAGCTGCAATGGTGTCTTTAAGGTCAAAGAGCCTATTTTCATTTTCACTCAAATGGATTTGCCAGCTTGTGATTGAGGTTTTAATTTCCTGTATATCACTTTGGATCTGTTTCATACATTCTGTTTCTTTCTTATATTGCTTATTCAGGGATCCATCATTTTTATATTCTGTTCTATTTTTTTTATCAGTGTATTATTTAGAAGCACTTAATACTTCCTTGATTATAGTTATCACTATATTTTTTACTTCAGATATTATTTCAGATCTGATCTCTTCTATACCTTTCTGCAATTGTTTCTTTACTTCCAACACTATTATTTCAGAGATTTCAGGCATTTGATTTCCAATTTCCTCCATGCTAGTGTCTTCTACATCTGTACTGAGTGGACACGGGACCTAAGACTACCTTTTCTTCTTTCTCTTTGTCATTTTGTATTCCACTGATTTTTGACGTTTGGTGTAGAACTTAGATAGAGTTAATGCCTTAGGTCTGGATCTCTGAAGTTCAGACTCCTTCACGTGGTGTGGCTTGGTTCCGGTTGCTGTTCTCCACTTATTCCTGCTGCAGCCTTGCAGGTGAACCCTTTGTGTCACGTTGGCAAGATGTTCTACTCCTGAAACAGCAGGGTGGGACTTGACTGTAGCCTCTTTTCATGGAGTTCTGCTGAAGGGTTCCACTCTGGGCCTGCGCTCTTGGTCACTTCAGCATCTGGCAGCCTGATGTCTCACTCACATGCTAGGCCTGCACTCTGGGTCAATTCAGTGTATGGGGGCCTGGAGTTCTCACTCACATAACCAGCCTGTGCTCTGTGTCTATTCAGAATCCAGAGGTCCTGGGACATCTCACTCACATGCCATACCTGTGCTCTATGTTCCTTCAGGATCTGGCATCCTGGTCTGTCTCACATACTGTGCCAGTGCTCTGAGTCGCTTCGGCGTGGTCAGATTTGTGTGTATTGAACCATCTTTGCATCCCTGGGATGGATCCTACCTGGTCATGTTGTATAATCTCCTTGATTATATTTGCTAGGATTTTATTTAGGATTTTTGTATGTATGTTCATGAGGGATATTTGCCTGTAGTTCTCTTTTTTAGTTGTGTCTTTCCCTGGTTTCGGTATCAGTATAATACTTGCCTCCAGAAATGATTTTGGGAGGACTGCTTCCTTTTCAATGTCACTGATGAATTTGAGGAGTATAACGATTATATCTTCTATGAATTTCTTGTAGAATTCAGCTGTGAAGCCATCAGGACCTGGACCTTTCTTTGACGGTAGGTTCTCAAAGTAGCTATTTACAGTCTTCTGAATTTCCACTGGTTTGTGGTAGTTCCACCCTTATTGCTTGTATTTGAATTTTTTCTTTCCTCTTTTTGATGAGGTTTGATAGGGGTTTAGCAATTCATTTTAATTTTTGAAACAAACATCTTTTGTTTTGCTAATTCTTTTAACTGCTTTTTTCATCTCAATTGAATTAATTTCTCTTCTATTCTTTATGATTTCTTCTGGTCTTTGGGCTCTGTCTGGGTTTGGTTTGTTCTTCTTTTTCTAGACACTGGAGGTGAAGCATTAGGGTGTTGATTTATTCCCATTCTGTTTTCCTAATGTGTAAGTTCACAGCTATACGTTTCCCTCTGAGAACTGCCTTCATCGCATCCCATAAATTTGATGAAGTTGTGCTTGAAGTTTCGTTGAATTGTGGATATTGTTGAATTTCTTATTTAATTTCATATATGACCCACTGATTGCTAAGTAGTGTTGTTTAATTTCCATGTATTTAGGAGTTTTTCTGTTTCCTTGTCTCATTTATTTCTAGTTTCGTTGCACTGTGGACAGATAATATGCATGGGATTATTTCTGTTTTCTTGCCTATACTTAAGCATGACCTATGGAGCAGTATGTGGTCTATTTTAGAAAATGACCCATGTGCATCTGAAAAAAATGTATATTCAGCTATAATTGGGTAGAACACTCTATATGTCCACTAAGTCCATTTGTTCCTAGGTCTGGTTCATTTCTGCCACTTCTTAGGTAATTTTTTGTCTGGTTGACCTATCATTTTGGGATAAAGATGTGTTAAGGTCTCCCATTATAATTGTGGTATTGGATATTATACTTTTCATGTCCATTAAGATTTGTCTTATATAGGTGGGTTCTCCTGTGTTTGGTGCATATGTATTTATTAGTGTTACCTCTTCCTCTTGAATTTTTCCCCTAACCAGTATAGAGTAGCCTTCTTTATTTTGTTTCATTATTCTTGGTTTGAAGTTGAGATTGTTTGAGAACAGGATTGCTCCCCCTGCTTTTTTCTGAGGTGCTGGGGCATGAAGAATTGTTTTCAATCCTTTGACTTTCAGCCTATGAATGTCTTTATGTGTTAAGTGTGTTTCTGTTATACAGTATGTTGTTGGATTTTGTTTCCAACAAAATAGACTGTGACAGTCTATTTTTTTTAATTGGTGAATTGAGTCCATTTACATTGATGGTTATAATTGAGATGTATTGATATATGTTTGATATGTTATTTTCCTGCCATTGTTTACTCCTTTTTGTCCTGTGTTTAATTGCCCTATTTAGTGGGTTCCTTCTGTTCTCGTTCGTGGAATCCTTAATCATTTTGGTTCTTCACTAGAATATCTTTCAGTAGTCTGTGGATGGTTGCCTTTGTCATCATTAAATTCTTTATTTATTCTTGCGTGGAAGAGTTTCAGTTCCCCGTCAAACTTGAACGAGAATTTTGCAGGGTACAGTAGTCTGTGTTGAAATTTGTTTTCCTAGAGGACTTGAAATGCTCTGCTCCATGCTCTTCTTGCCTTCATGGTTTCTGAAGAGAAATATGCTGTTATTCTGATGGGTTTTCCTTTGAATGTGATCTGTTTCTTTCCTCTAGCAGTTTTCATTATATTATTCTTGTACTGGATTTCTGGGATCTGCACTATTATATGTCTCGGTGTATTTTTCATTGATTTGAAGTTATTTGGAGTTCTGTGCACTTCACTTAGCTGAATGTCAGATTGTTTCCTCATGTTAGGGAAGTTTTCTGCTTTTATATCTTCCTGTATTATTTTAATATCATTTGTATCGACTCCTTCTTTCTAATTGATGCCTGTTAGTCTCATGTTGTTCATCTTTGCATCATCTTGCAGGTGATGAATTATTTTTTCTTGAATCCTAGTTGTTTTTAAGAGATATTTTCTTCTCACTGGGTGCAACAGCATTTTCAAGACCTGAAACTCTTATCTTCGCTTTCACTCAGATTGTTTTGCAAGCCTGTGATTGAAATTTTAATTTCCTCTATATATCTTTGACTCTGCTTCTATTTCTTTCCTGTATTGTTCATGCAAAGAATGCATCGTTTTTCAGATCTCCTCTATTTTTTATCAGTGTTTTCTTGAAAAACAATTATTAATTCTTTTAGTTCGGAGATTAGTTCTGATTTTACTTCCTTTATATATGTTTCTGCATTTGATTCTTCAGATGCTATTAATTCAGAGATTTATTTTTTATTTCAGAGATTAATTCTGATCTGAGTTCCTCTATACCTTTCTGCTGTTTCTTTACTTCAGACACTATTAGTGCAGATATTTCAGGTGAGCTAGTGTCCTCTGTGCTTGTTCTGGGTGGGCTTGAGGCTTGCTTCTTCTCTTTGTCATTTTGTATAACAGTGTCCTCTGACCTTTGGTGTAGAGATTTTGTGTAGTTACAACCTTAGCACCTACTAAAATTGGGGTTCAGATCTACTAAGTTTGAGTCCATCCAGTTGTGCCTGGCTTGGTTCTGGCTACTGTGCTCAGCTCCTTCCTGCTGCAGCCCTTGCAGGCGAACCTGTCGTACCCCTCTGGCAAAATATTCTGTTCCTGGAATAGCTGGGTGGTTTTGGCCCCTAGTCTCTGTGCAGGGAATTCAGCTGCAGAGTTTCACCTCAGACCTGTATACAAGTCCTGGGCTGGGTCTGGAGGGGCCCAAGGGGAGCAGGAGAGAGCAGAAGCTCTCTCACACACTCACATGGCTTGGGTTTGGGCAGGCCTGGAGGGGTCCTGAGCGCACTGCAGTAGTGGAAGTTCTCACTCATATGGCAGGCTTGTGCTGGCTCCAGAGGAATTGGGGGTCCCAAGAGTGCAGTGAAAGGTCGCACTCATGTGGTGGTCCTGGGCTTGGTCCAGAGAGGACCAGGAGGTGCAGGGGAGTGGGTACATGGGACCCAGAAGCTCTCCCACACACTCACAGAGCCTAGGCTCAGTTGAGTCTGGAGGGTTCCCAAGAATGCAGTGAAAGTGGAAGTTTTCACAAGGCAGGCTTGGGCTGGCTCCAGAGGAGTAGAGGGGTCCCCTAAATCTTTAATTACATCAGCTGTTTTAAAAAATCATATTCTGATAGAGATTTTCCATTGATGCTAGAATTGGTGAATGCCCACCACAGAAGCCCAGCCCTCACCAGGAGATGGCAGAT
Organism: Ctenomys sociabilis; assembly: GCA_004027165.1. NCBI lineage: Eukaryota > Metazoa > Chordata > Mammalia > Rodentia > Ctenomyidae > Ctenomys > Ctenomys sociabilis. Next base: position 12,024 of record PVKA01019495.1, on the reverse strand, counting down.
ACTCACTGCTAGTTTAGAGCACCCTGTTCCCCACCTACCCTAATAGGACAGTAATGGCCCCTCAGTGCTGGCAGGGTGGGGCTCTATAGAGGTCACCCAGAAGGAGACTTACTGATCATGACCCTCCCACACAGGCTGGCAGGCTCCTCAAGCACTCAACTCGTGGGTCACCAGGTCCATAGCAAAGGGTGATTCTCAGACCTGAGGCTACACACTTCCACACAGAGCTGATAGAAAGGGCCCTGCCCTCTCTTTCTGCCAGGATGGACTGGTGGGGTGGGCTATGTGGTGCCTGCACCTTGCATTGTCATCTTGTTTCCATTTCCTCTTCCAGGAATCATCCAGATGTACCCTTATCAACATCCACCTGGAGTGGTGTCATACACATGTAATCCCAGCTTTGGGGAGGCTGAAAATAAGAGGATCACTATGAGTCCAAGCTGTGTAGTGAGACCCTGTACCAAATACACTTTTTAAAAAATTAACCTTGAAATTAGCCTGGCCTTCAATACTTGGTGATTCTCCAGGCACTCAAGGGGCTCAGAGTCTACAGCTAGCTTGTGCCACCTCTTGAGCTGGTTTTTATGTTCAGGACTTGATGGATAAAAATGCCCAACTTCCAGGAGCTTCTGGAGATTCACACCTGCATGAATCCCCAAACCACTTAGCATGTAGACCAGGTCTTCAGTGGCCAGGTTCCCACGACACTCACTGTGCATAGCGACAGCCTCCAAGTCCTGCCACAGAGTATCCACTCACACCCACCTACAGAGCCATCAGGGTTTGGATGTAGGTGTCATGGCAGTGGACAGCCAGGGTGGCCACAGGCACTTCATGCATGACAGCATGTCTTTCATGCTGTCAAAGGTGCCCATGCCAATTTTGTCCCCAGGTAGATCTTGCAGCAGCCCGTTGAGTACAACTTCTTGGAGACCACAGCTAATTTGGCTGGGGAGATCTTCCCTTTGTAGGACAGCCAAGCATGCAGGAGACATACCTCTGTGCACATCAATCCCAACAGCCCATGTGGCCTCCTGGACACCACCCATGCACCGGAAGCTGTCCTCTATGGAGCAGTTGATGTTCTTCTTGGAGAACAGCTCGGAGGTAGCTCCAAAGACATACATTTCCTTGGTGCCAGCAGCCACCACTGCCTCAAAGCCTTTCAGAGGGTAGTTGATGCCAGGAAACTTCTGAATCCCCTTTAAGACTTTGGTGTGGTCAGCCATCTGGGGAACCCTCTTGGGAGACACAAAGCTGGTGGCTTTTATATCAGGAAGTCTTGCTTTTTCTGAAAGCATGCCTATCAGCTTGATTTTCACTGAAGTAGGCACCACATTCTTTTCGTTTTGTAGACCATCTCGGGGATCAACTTCCACAATTTTCACTTGCTTTGGAAACATGCCCATGGATGAAGTGCTGACAGCCAGAGGGACACCAGTGCTTTGGTTTTTTGAGATATTTCAAAGTAATGGACTTCAACTCACTATTGAAGGCTCAGGTGGCCTTCAATACTTGGTAATTCTCCTGTCTTGGCTTCCTGAGTGCTGGGATTACAGGCACGTGCTACTAATGACTAATTTGTGTGTTTATTGGCAGAATCTTTTCAGTTATTGATATATGAATTTTAGCAGTTCATCAATTCAGTCATAGTACATTTAATTTTTTAAAAATAACCACTCAGCATGTGACCAAGAAGAGAAATTTAATATGAGACTTTCATGGTCCTCTTTATTTCATTTTGTTTATAATATAGCTTGATAGCCAATGCCTTAAAAATATTCTTAGAGTAAAATCTGTGAATCTTTGCCAAAGAAGGTAATTAGCTAATTACCTTCAAATTGAATTCAAGGTAATTCAAAATTAGCTTTGAAGAGATGGCGAGATAGCTCAGCAGACTAAGTGCCTGCTGAGCCAGCCACCAACACCTGGAGTGGTGTCATACACATGTAATCCCAGCTTTGGGAAGGCTGAAAATAAGAGGATCACTATGAGTCCAAGCTGTGTAGTGAGACCCTGTACCAAATATACTTTTAAAAAAATTAGCCTTGAAATGCATGAAGATTTCATTGCCCTCTTTCAGCAGTGTATGAGCTGTCAGAAGTATGGTATGTCTCAGGCTCATTAAGAAGTTACAAAAATAAACATCTCTCTCATTCTTGTCTTAATATATCTTACACTAATAAGCAAAATGTCTTATGTCTTCCTGGTATTATCTTAGTTTTTTTCTTTGAGTTCTTCATCTTTATTATTTTCCTCATTTCTGAAATCACTGGTAGTAAATTTATCTAATGTCTTCATGGTGGAGTACAGAGTAATAGAAATTTCTGGGAGAATGTCTCTTATTTAGCTTTTGGTACATTGAAAACCCCTTTGTACCATGACTTATTTTTTTGGTGCTGTCATTGGTGTGCACTGTCATTAATTTTTACTGCTAAAAGATCCATTGAGAGTTACTTAATTTAGTTTCCCCCTTCTCTAGCTTCCCTTCCCATATTTTTTGTCTTCCTTTCCCTTCCTCTAATGTACTCTTTTGCTCCATAATTGAGCAAAATGATCCTGAAACACTGACAACACGTTAAAAATGTACTCCATTGGTTCTCTCCATTGTAAGATATCAGCCAGTATATATTGCATTTGCAAAAGCTTTCTGTGGAGCAGGAGGCTTGGAGATTTGAAAAAAAAAAAAAAAAAAAAAAGAAAGAGGAAGAAACAAGCTTTCTATGCAAAGGAATTAAGACACTTGATATCTAAAAATTTACCTTTTTACTTGCTTTACTATATGACATATCTGTTGCCCAGTATAGTTCAAGTACCATCTGTCTTTCCCTACAGACTAAAACCTATCACAAAAAATATAAAGATAGAAGTCTTAAAAATATATATTATCAACCATTTTGGGGTTCTGTGAGCTAAAACATTGTTTCTGGTTCTTCTTTTTTCTTTTTTTTTTTTTTTTTTTTTTCTTTTGAGGAACTGGGTATTTCTGGTTCTATAAAATGACAGAGATAATTTGCTTTTCCCTACGTCATGATTAGGTGTTTTTTGTTTGTGTGGTGCTGGTACTTTAATCTATGGCTTCACTTACAGTAAGTACGTACCAGCACTGAGCTGTATCCCTAGCCCTTTAGCCATTTTTAAGTGTGTAGTTCCAAAGTATTAAGTGTGTTTACCAGATGCCCGGGCTACTGAGCAGACTCAGCTGTTGGAGATGTCCCAGCTATGTGGGGAGACCCATCCCTTAGAAATGAGCACAGGTAGCCACATTCTACAGGCTGAGGTGGGCAGCAGGAGGTGGATGAGGCATAGATAACTCTGTGTTTTGAATTGTGGCCTCCCACAAGCGTGTCCCTAGACTGACCCCTGACATATTAACCAGCCTGAAGTCAATGCTCGGCCTCCATGGGAAGCTGGGTTTAGGAATTGGTCAGCAGCTCTCCTGCCAGCTGTTTTTCCTGGATCATTCTCCCACAGTCCCAGTCAGATTACTGGGAGACTTCCAGGAACTCCATAGGCTACTGTAGAAGGCTACAAGGTATAATGAGCAGACTTTGATGTGATTTGTCCCCCTGGTGGATTCTGATGCCATATCTTTCAACTTGCTCTGACTGCCAGCAGTCCTCTGACTGAAACCTAGGCTGTTAGTGGGAGACAGACAAAAAAGTCAGGAAAAGGGAAGACAGGTTATCTCTGTCTTTCTGTGTCTCTCTCTCTGTTTCTCTCTCTCTCTCTCTCTCTCTCTCTCTCTCTCTCTGAGACAAGTGACTTCTGATTGTTCTCCTTTAACCTCCCAAGGTGCTGAGAGTTCCAGTGTGTGCCACACCCCAGCTCAGTTTGACTGTAAACTTTTTTTGTGTATAATAATACTTACTTTCACATAGCTATATATATGCAATTTATTTCTTTTGTGAATTGCACACTTTTAGCCATAGTAACAGTCTTTCTCACTATTACATTATGAAGGAATGCTTTGATTTTAAGTGTTAACACTAAAATGGTTGCTCATTTGAAGTATTTTCAGCTCTAGGAATGCCTAGGAATGTCATTCTACTCATTTTCTTCTTTTTAAAATTTTTTTGGCTTGTGAGGATTTTTGTTTTTGACCTATCTATCTGTTTGTTTCTTTTCACAGTCTGAGAGTTTAGGGCCATCTTAGTAGTAGAGTGTTTTTCTTTGGATTATATTATACTCATATGCTTTTGAGTGAAAATAAGCATCTTTGATATGGCTTCCTGTCTAAGGTGAGTCTTCATAGTAAGGGATAAGATGTTACTATATATGCCAGGCTGTCCTTGAGCACATGATCTGCCGAGCGAGGTATAGCTTCAGCTTCTAGGGACAACACTCTGAGGAGAAAGGAAAGGGGCTGGTAAAGAAAAACTTTTTTTATGTGTGCTTTAAAGTTTCCTTTATTGGAGGGATTACAAGAATAGCCAACATTGTGGCCCTAGCCCTTCAAGGTCAGTGAGGACTCAGAACATAAGAGGACTTGTATTCTAACATCCTGTAACTCAGCGGTGTCCCAAATTTTCTGTTCAAGGAGATTATTACTTAACTTTCCAAAGAGGAAAGTAGTTGATGATGTAGAGTGTGCCTAAGGAGAGTCACAAGGGGAGAACACATTCTCTCAGGATTTCACAAAGAGCAAGTTGGTCAAGCAATGGCTGTGACTCATCCACATGGCTGACACTGACAAAGGATCTGCAAATTGTTGTACAGGATCCCTGGGTAAAGCATGAGGGGATTTGACTGACCTTGTCAGATACAAAAGCTACATTTCTTGTTATATAGGTCTTGCTTTATTTTGGTCTTTATCATCCAAAGAAAAGAATAAAAACTCATAGTCTGTGGAAGTTTCAGTCTATACTCAGCGGGCTCTAAGACAGAGTGGCACATCTCAGAGGGCAACCATTCATCGTCATGATGAAGAGTAAGAGCACAAAGGAAGTGGCAGCAGCTCAGGCAGCTAACTAGCCTCTCTTGCTCCTCACGCTGTAATGCAGAGTATCTGCCCTAGGGCACCCATAACCCCAGCATTGGATCATGAATCAACCACAAACCCCAGCTGCCCCAAGACTGCTATTGTTTGTGTTATAGACACAAGCCATAAAAGATGGTCTGTGCATCTGGTTTCTACCATAGCCAATCCATATTTTCCTGATAGATACCTAAAATTGTGATCTTTATTACAAGATGAAAATGGGGAGTTTACAGGGAAAGGGTCAGTGCATTCCAATTAATTCTACATAAAGCAAGGAGCTGGAAGCAAAGTTTTCAGCTAGCATGTTTTTAAGAAAATCTGAGATCATGCTCCCAAATACTTAAGTCCCTCTCACTCAATCTTACCTCGAAATATGTCCCCACCCCACAACACTGCTTCACCTGGGTCCAAACTTCGAAAATATGAACCTTCAGGGTTGCACTAAAATTACACTCAATCTAGCATGTGGTGAACTTATTCTCAGTGCCTATCTAAGGAACCATGATTCTATTTTTCTCAGCAGTTGCATAATTTTATCTTCCTACAAGTAATATGTATGAATTCCCATTTCTCTATATCTTTGTCAATAGTTAATGAGTTTTTAAAATACTGTCTGTTGTATTTTAGTAGACATTCTAATGGGTATGAGATATATCTTTTCAGTTTTGATTTGTGTTACCCTAATGATTAGTGGCTTGAACATGTTTTCACTTGCCATTTCTGTATCATCTATTATAATTCATTTAGATGACTATACATTTTGATGACTATATGTAAATCATACATATGGAAATTCTGAGAACTGTAGTGTCTAACAGAAGTGAAATTGATCATTACCAGTAGGTATGCAATAACCATTTTTCTGAACACAACCAAAACTTCACTGAAAGGAAGAAAGACTGGAGAACTTTTGGAGTTCTGTAGAGGAAAATCATAAAATGAGATTGCAGTATACTCTGGAGTTAGAATTATGGAATGCATGTATAGCAAGCATCTCTGGTCACAGCAAAAAAACAGTCATCATCAGCACCTTAAAATAAAATGTTTTTTTTTTCTTCGATATAGTACTATTTTTATAATTGCTGAGATGTTTCTTAATCCTTCACTACTTACTTTAAAAACAAGAGGTCAACTGAGAAGTTAAGTTTTGGTAAAGTGGCAAGAATATAACTAATTTGGTATTTCCTATGGCTCACTAAGATATAGTCCCTACAGCATTCATTCCTGTTACTTTGTTAAGTGAAATTTTAGGGGCCTGTGGAGATGGTTAAGTGGAATAAGCGCGTGCCTGGCAAGCACAAGGGAATGAGTTCAATTCCCGGTTCCACCAAAAAAAAAAAGAAATTTTGTATTGTTTCTAGTGCTTTTAAAAATATTTTGTATTTAAAATTGTTTTAAAAGATGCAGTTAATGATAGCATAGAATAAATTTGTCAAGAAATTTATAAGGTGTGTTAGTTACCGAAAACCATAAAGGATTAAAAAATGTGATGGTTAACTGTCAACTTAGGCAAAAATAACCAACTAAATTGGATCATTCTAGTTCTGGATGTGGCTGAGAGGATTTACTGAGTATAGAAGACCCACCCTAGGGTGGCTTGTCACCTGAATGGTATAAAAGGGAAACGAAGGAAGGGCCCCTCTGTTTCTTCGGAAGAGCTCCAGTCTTTGCCTTCACCTTGGACATTGTCTCCTTTCTCTAAGATTCTCCTTCACAGACTCCTCACTTTCCAGTGCAGCTCCTTCAGGCCCCAGCACAGACTGTTCAGTCTTCTGGCCCAGGCGCTTCAGCCTTCCACTGCAGACCCTCGGCCTTCTCATATGAACTGGCACAGGATACCGCAGTGAATTCCAGGCACGTACACCATTCTTCAGATCTCCGTTGTACAAACAGGCCTTCTGCTCTTGAATGCCTGACTCTTTGAAAAACCATTGTGGGCCAGGGAGATAGCTCAGTAGAAGAAGCCCTTGCCTGGCAAATGCAAGGGCCTGAGTTCAATCCCCAGTTCTGAAAAAAAAGACCATTGAGAGCCAGTCTTATGAATTCTTATATATTTGTGTATCTTTATTAAATATATTTTTATAGTAAGTACTAAATGATAAAAAATGAATCAATGACAAGCCATATATATGGCTGGATGGAGACTTAATAGTGCTTATTAAAAATTGATAAATGACAGTTTTTCTCAATTATAAGATTCAGTATAATTTTAGTTGATAACAATATTACTAATTTCTGAAGGCATTTGGAAAGTGGGAGATGAATCAAGAAAATTAGAAAACATTTCACATTCTTGGTCTGCTATATAGAATAAGAAGTGTTAGATAAAAAAAATCTGAGGGGTGGCCAGATAGCTCAGTGGATAAAAGTGCTTGCTTAGGGAGACCAGGGACCAGGGTTCAATCCCCAGTGTACTCTGCCAGCCCTCCTACCAGGGCACACTGAGACCAAGAATGAGACGGGGCATGGCAGTGCACAACTGTAATCCCAGCATTTGAGAGACTGAAAACAGGAAAATCACTACTAAGTCTGATCTGTACAGTGAGACTCTCTAGGCCCTGATTAAATACACTTTAGGGGCCACAGAGGAAAGTGATCCATAATGGAGAGTGTGCTTAAGGAGAGTCACATGGAGAGAAAACATTCTCTCAGGCTTTTGCAGAGAGCAAATTGGTCAAGCAATGGCCATGACTCATCCACATGGCTGACACTGATCTACAAACAAGTTTTCAGGGTAAATCCTGAGGGGATTTGACTAACCTTGTCAGATACAAAACTTGCATTTCTTGTTATACAGGTCTTGGTTTATCTTGGTCTTAACCATCCAGCAGAAAAGTATAAAAAAACATATAAAAAGTAAAGCCATATTAATATGCTGAGCTGTAAAATGCTCAAGTCAACAACTTCTGACATTGCCAGTCCTTTGGATAACCCACTACTATTATGGATTACTGGACTATATTGGAATATTTTGCTGAATTCATACACCTACAATATTTAAATGGCAATGGAATACCCATCTCTGACAAAACTAAACAAAAAAAGAGGATACAAATGAAGAACCATTTTGTATCTGCATATACAAAATAGCTAGGATAGATATATAGCTACTTTCTCTTAATTGAATGAGAAGAAAGATTTTTACTAACAGGGTTTGGACAGGATATCATGTCTGCATCTTGTACTGTGAATAACCACATGAAGACAACAATATGCAATGTATTGATTATTGAAACTATTCTACTAATCGATTTTGAAATTGTCTCATTGGGATTTGTTTCTTGATAAAATTAATTTTAAAAAATCTGATATTTATTATAAAATAGACTAATAGAAAAGGATTGAGGACCTAGATTAGAGCTTTTTATATATGATTTTTGGCCTATTATGCCTTAAAGAGGGGGTTCAACTACAAACAAGTGTGACAATATTAGATTGTTTCTTAAATCTGACAAAGTGCACTTTATACAGTGTACCTGTGCAAGTTCTCATACCTGTGAAATTTTGCAACTTGAATGATTGTAAATCAGAGGATTATTATATTTGACAATATGTGGACTTTTAAATTAGTGCTGAAATGATTATTAATATTCAGTTTGTACCAACCCAGGCCAGGATTCTCAGCAACACACCAAGACCCCAGAAGAGGCACACACACTGGCAGTTGTTAGGTTAGGTGAACCGAGATTGTGCTTTGGCATGCACACACACACACACACACACACACACACACACACACACACAGAGTAGAAACAGGAGGTGAGGCTGCCATTTAAAAAAAATTTTTAATCAAAAGTCTCCAAGAGGTTGGAATGCCTGTCATTCTGGTCTAAATATGTACTGTTTGTCATGATATACCAATTACTGCCATACTGTCTCTCCAGTAAATGTTTGTTTAAAAAAGGGGGGGAATAAATGAAAACAAGAGACAAGAAAAAAATGTCATAGGACTGTCTACAATGCTGTATATGGTTGCATTTCTACATTTTTGTGTAAAAATATGTAACTGTATTCCTATTTTTAAAATATTTTAAAATTCTTTTTCTTCATAATCTGTAGGACTTAAAGTTTAAAATATCAATACTTGATGGAAAATACCTGTTCTATGTTATGCCTAAGATGTTTGATATTCAGATAGTGAGCTTAAGCTCAACTGCCTATGTTGTAGGGTAATATTAATAAGCTTCTCTTCTGGATGGTTAACAACCTTAGTTTGAAGACCAAAAGTTAGAGAAAAAAAAAGGGCTGCAAGGACAGCCAACATTCTGGCCCTAGCCTTTCAAGGTCAATGAAGACTCAGGACAAGGTCAGTGAAGACTCAGGACATAGGAGAACCTGCACTGTAACATCATGCAACTCAGTTGTGTCCCAAATTTTCTGATCAAGGAGATTATGGGGCCACAGAGGAAAGTGATCGACATGTAAAATGTGCCTAAGGAGAGTCACATGGAGGGAAGCCATTTTCTCTGGCTTTCACAGAGAGCAAATAGGTCAAGCAATGGCCATGACTCATCCACATGACTGACACTCAAAATGATCTACAAACTGCGGTATAGGGTTTCATGATAAATCCTGAGGGTACTTGACTGACCTTATCAGATCCAAAAGTTACATTACTTGTTATATAGGTCTTGCTTTGTCTTGGTCTTGACCATCCAGCAGAGAAGTGTGTGAGCAGAGTATAAAGCCATATTAATAAGCTGAACTATAAAAGGCTCAAGTCAACAACTTTTCTCTCTCTCTCTCTCTCTCTCTCTCTCTCTCTCTCTCTCTCTCTCTCTCTCTCTCTCTCTCTCTCTCTCTCTTTATGGAACCAGGGATTGAACTCAGTCCCTGGCTCTTGCCAGGCAAGCATTTATTCCACTGAGCCATCCCCCCCAGCCAAGTCAACAACTTCTGTCATTGCCAGTCTTATAGAAAACCCACTACTATTATGGACTACTGGACTATATTGAAATATTTTGCTGAATTCAGGCACCTACAATATTTAAATGACAATGGAATACCCTTCTCTGACAAAACTAAACAAAAAAGGGGGATACAAATGAACAACCATTTTAAATCTGTATGTTCACATTAGCTAAGATAGACACACAGGTGCATTCTCTTGGATCATTGAATAGAGAGATTTGTTCTCATAGTGTTTGTGAATGATATCATGTCTGCATCCTGTACAATAAGTAACCACTATGACAACAGTACGCAATGTATTAATTGGTGAAACTGTGCTATCAGTCGGTTTTGAAACTGTCTCATTGCTTTTTATTTATCAATAAAATTATTTTTAAAAAAAAGTATCCAAGTGAACTCCAGCAACAGAAGATCAGTCCCAACCTCTACATCTAGAGGTCAAGATCAGCCCCATCCCCAACACAAATCCCAGCGTAAACTTGGCTGGACTACACAATGTATTTTACCACATTTATTTTTTCTGTCTGTTTAATTGATTTTTCTTTTTCTACCTTTCTGCCTTTCTTTCTTTCTTTCTTTCTTTCTTTCTTTCTTTCTTTCTTTCTTTCTTTCTTTCTTTCTTTCTTTTATTTTAGGGAAGGGCCTACAGGGTGTTCAGGGTCTCACTATTAGATCAGACTTGTAGTGATCCGCCTGTTTCCAGCCTCTCAAGAACTGGCATTACAGGTACATGCCATGACGCCCAGTCTCAGTTGCTGACTCAGCATGCCTTGGTAGGGGACTGGGGGGCTGGGGAGTAGGGCCAGCATAGCAGGCGTGGGGACTGAACCCCTGACCCCTGCACCTGCTTGCAGGTACTTTAATCTGCTGAGCTATTTGGCCGGCCCTGGTTTTCTCTTTTCTGTCTTGTTGTTTTTTGTTTGTTTTTATTTTTTTTATTAGCTTGGTGTTTTATTATGTTTATTTTTGTTTTCTCCTTCATAACTTAGATTTATTTCCATTCTTTCTGCTTTCTTCCACTCATCTTACTCCCTTTCATCAACTATCTTGCTTAATTTTATGACACTTTCAAATGAATGAACATTATTTCTTTTCTTTCTGTTTCACTTTAATACTCTCATTTTTCTTCCATTTTGCCCTCCTGTGTCTTCCAGTTTCTTATAACTTGGGTGATCATCCCTTGTCTTCCAGCCTTGCTCCTACTATATAGTACTTCATTCATCTCTCTGTCTGGCCCTCTATCCCTCCCAATTCCTTTTGCTGTTGTGGGAGGAGCCCTCCCACAACAGCGCAAAAATCACTCCAATAAGGGGAAAAATCATTATATACAAATTCCTGGTGTAGCCTGGATTCTGTTTTATAGCTATAATTTAGTCCAATGGTTAAAGCAATTAAGCTAATACCACAGTTTGTTGGTTGTGCTTGAGACTACCTTATTTCTTTTGTACATGTTATAATCAGTTTTGGTCTCCTGTATGACATTGTGATTGTAAAAGGTCATTACCAACACTATAATCCAATCCAAATAGAAACTTTTAAGTCTTTTTTTTGTTGTTGTTGTTTTGTGGAACCAGGGATTGAACTCAGGTCCTTGCACTTGCCAGGGAAGCGCTTATTCTACTGAGCCATTCCCAGGCCTTCTCATTCTTAATATACTGGGAAGGTAGATTTTGGGGACAGGCACTAAGACCAAGAACCACATACCTCTAGAAGACATCCTTAGGAATAGACATTTCCAGGGAAGCCTTGATATCAACAATAATACAATCATTACCACAGAAAACAAAATAAAATAAAAAATAGAAAATGACAAGACAAAAGAGGAAAATTCAACCCTAAATGCCCAGACCACTCAGGACAAATCCAGAGCACAATGAGATAGAAGAAATCAGAAGCTTCCTTCCCTGCTGCTCAGGACCCAGCACAGCCCGCCCTGTGAGTGAGAACTTCCAGGCCTGCCACACAAGAGAGACATTTCCCAGTGCTTTCCAGTCCTGCCCTGCCGCTCCAGATCCAGCACAGGCTGCCCTTTGAGTGAGAACATCTATCACCCTTTTGGGAGCCCTGCACAGCCACCAAAGCCCAGGCCTGGTGAGTGTGTGGGAGAGCTTCTGTTCTCTCCTGCCCCCCCC